>VWZK01001570.1:0-10613 GCA_013396935.1 Baryphthengus martii
CAACTCTAGTGGGCCCAGTTTTATCCCCTCCCCACTTCGAACCTAGTTTAAAGCTCTTTCAATGAGCCCAGCCAACTCATACGCAAAGATTCTTTCTCCCCTTTGAGACAGATGAACTCCACCTGTCGCCCACAGACTCCACGCAGTGTAAAGCTCCCCATGTTCAAAAAACCCAAAATTCTGTTGGTGGCACCAGCCTCTCAGCCACATGTTAATCAGGTGGGTCTTCCTTCCTTTTTCAGTATACTTTCCTACCACTGAAGGAATTGAGGAGAATACCACCTGGGCTTCCGAGCCCTCAAGTTATCTCCCCAGGGCCCTGAAGTCTTTTTTAATTGTTTTCAGGCTTCTCTCTGCAACATCATCATTACCAACCTGGATAACCAATAGCGGATAGTAGTCCGATGGCCATACCAGACCAGAGAGTTCCCCGGTAATATCTCTGACCCTGGCCCCAGGAGGCAGCAGACTTCCCTATGGTGTGGATCTGGCCGGCATATGGGGCTCTCGGTTTCTTTCAGAAGGGAGTCACCGACTACAATTACCCTCCTTTTTTTCTTGCTAGAACTAGTCCTCATGCATGGGGGAGATCAACTTACCTTGGGTGACTCCCCTGATGGACCTTCATCTCCATCATCATTTGTTTGTCCCTCAATTTCCAGAGCGCCATACCTGTTGCACAAGTATAACCGGGAAGAGGAGGGAGGCAGGGAGGGGACTCACCTGCCTCCATTCCCCTTTGTCTCTTAGGTCCTCTCCTTTTACCTGGTGGCAAGGTAGGAGGGGATCCTCTCCTTGTGGAGCTTCCACCCACTGCCCTTGCCTCAAGGATGGTAGGGCTTGACTCCACCGGTCTATGTCTCTCTCACACTCCCTTATAGTCTTCGGCCTTTCCACCTCCTGCTTTAGCTCAGTCACCAGGCTGAGCAGATAATTCACCTGGTCCCACTGGACACAGATTTTATCTCTGTCACTCTTCGCTAGCAATGCCAGGCTGCGGCACTCTCTGCAGCCAGAGACCTGGACAGCCGCATGCTTCCGGGTGACCTCTGTCTGGGTCGCCACATTCTTTCTCCCAGGAGCTTTTACCCAGGTCGCAACCATCGCTGGTCCTGCCTGCGAGACTGAGTGCTCAGACCAGGATCCTAAAGGACCAGCGACTCCTGTCACAAAACACTTCCCCCAGGGACTGTGCTGCTGTTCCCCTCACACATGGGTCACACTAAACTGCTCTGGATACACCACTGACTCACTGGCCACAGGGTTTAGTCCTGGGACAACCATTCGTCTATGTTTCATCCATCACAGCAGCATTAATCTGCCTAGCCTAAAGAAAAGGCAGCTACCACATCCAACAATTTCAACAAGATCAGGACTATTTAACCAACTAACCTCCATCATATTGTGTAATATATGACAGTATGACCAGGTCAAATATGAATCATAGAAGTTCAGATAGCAAAGATGATTTGGTTCATTCTAGGGACTAGTGCGGACTTTTAGACTATTATCAAGCCTTCCTACCTGTACCATGATAACTATAAGAACCTTCTGCACTTTTTCTTAGAAATTATTCCCTTCTTGTCAGAAATTTTTCTTGCTATTCTGCATTTATTTTAATAATTTAAGTCCATCCTTTTTACCAGTAACTCATTTTTGCAAAATAGTCTAAAGGTACTTCATGTTAAATAGGTATGGCTTTCCTTTTATCACATTGAATACAAAGCGAATATGCTGTTCCTTTTCTTTCAGCCCTTACACTGAAGAGCAGCTCCAACATCAGTACTTTTGCCTCTGCTTTCATTGTTTCTCAGCTACATTCACATTACATATATACCATTTATCAGGTGCACTCTAGAAGCTGTATCAGCCAGTTTTAGAAAGAGCATTTGTGTATCAGATGCCACATAGCATTCTTCATGGCTGGGCAGCCAGTTCTGTTTCAAGAGTGAGAACTACTTGGCACAGGAAGCCCAGCTTCTAGTTAAAATGACACTATCCCCTAGACAGCTGAGTCAATGAAGGGAACAATGACATAGCCTGCAGACTTGCTTACGAATGGATAATTACAAGTTACACATTCCCACATGAAAATATGATGTCAGTTTTAAAGCATTTCTCATACAGGAAGTTATTCATGTGTATTTAAATACAATCTAAGAGTTGTGCGTCTCAGCAGGCTCGCCACTGTGCTACTAAGTGTGTTGTCTGTGATACGCTGACCAAGTGCCACCCTGAGAGTTTTCAGGAGACACTTGATAAAGCTCTGTCTTGTAGAAAAAAAAAAAAAAGTGTGTTGCAGAGAGACAATCAGTAAAAATTGATACAATTTTATTAAGTAACGTTTTAATTAAAATGTAAATTGCATGCTACAGGTAGAATAAAGAGGGTTTGGTCAAATATTTGGAGAAAGTATGTGCTGTGCTCACTATCCCGATACTCAAACTTCACAAAAGAATTCTAACACAACATGTGCAAAAATCAGCTTGTGAAACTAATAATACTGACACTGGTATTAACTGGAAATATGACAAACTGTAGCCTTTGAAAACAACACTTAGGATACAACGAAGCTTGATGTATACCCAGATCAAAAGGCTGGCTACATGTACCAAAGCATAACAAATGTGTTTTGGCTAAGATAACACATGGGAAGAAAAAAAAAAAACAAACACAAAAAAGCCAAAAAAAACCACCCCCAAAAACTCACTTTAAAACTAAAATTGCCTTAATTTTCTTCTCAGCCTAAGATGCATTTATGTAAGCCCTCCAAATTTAACAGATGAATGCCTTAATTTACTGGAATTGCTACTTGCCTTTAACTAATTGGAAGAAATAAACTTGATGTCCGTAGTTGTTAAGAGTATCCTTTTTGTGAATGAGAAATTGTTAGTAGAAGCACAGGGATTATTAAAGGACAAATATGTTTCCTCTCACAATAGGAAGATGGAGCATATAGTACCAAGGGCAAAAACCTCTTTGCAGATCCCATGATGTACACCAGAACATGGGACTGACTTTGTACGGCACACCTATTCTATGGAAATTCCCAAACGTTTGTTCCCACTGGTGGGGATTGCAGTGCGACATCCACCCCTATGCGGCTGATACGCTCTCCTTGGCAGAGACCACTGCCTTGTGGAGGGGTCTGGGGGAACGGCATTGCGGGCTTCAAAGCTCCGCAGGGTGGGCAACGCTGAAATTTGGGCAGGTGTGAGCACCGACCTCGGAGCAGCCAGCCTCAACGCTGCACCACCAGCGCAACGCAAAGAAACCTCCTAACTGCTGAGCTATGCTCAGCGCTGTGGCTATTCTTGTGCATGTGGCCTCCAAAAGCCTTATAGCCTGTGACTTATATCTATGGAGCAGTTTATAAAGTCATATTTAAAAGAAAAAGGCTTAATCTGAATTATAAAGTACACCAACTCAGACTACGCAGAAAAGGGAAATCATGCATCTACATTTGCGACTTTGGTATTAGGCTGCTCTTCAAGATTGCTACGAGACTCAGTGACGTTTGAATTAAAGGCTGAAGAGTTTAAATTCATCTTAAAGCATATCTTCTTAAAGACGTACATATAAAGAAATCATATTAAATATACTGAGAAACTATTAGCTTAAACAGAGTAAATACTACAAAAATCTACCAGTCCTCAGCTAATCAAGACAGGTAGTTCTAATGTCCTCCAGGTGACTCCTATGTATTTAAAGGTAACAAGTTTTAAGCCCTAATTCTGGAACATCTGGTAATGTGTATCAAAATTTCAGCTATGATTTTAGTCTCCATAAACCCCTTTTTTTCTCTGAAAACCAGCAGAGGGAGACAGGTTCTTTTTTGCTCCTAAAGAAAGCAAAAGATTGTACTACTTACTCAAAAACATACTTTTTGAAAATTCAGTATAATTTCCTAGATTAGTCTCACAATCCCTTTTCTTGGCAATTTTGAGCTTTATTATTCACTTCTCTTGTTCTGAGTGTTTAGTCAAGCTTCAATGGCTATTGCTTATGTTTATTCAATAGTAGGTTGCTATTAATAGTTAATTGTGGACTTCTTTCAGGGAGAAAGGGGTTATCAGTGTTAGTAATGAATGAAAGAGAAAAATAGGCCATAGTTATGTTTTTATTTTTTCACTGTTATGCAACATCTTGCGTGTGTTTTCAGCACGTGTAAGGTCTGCAGATGGCTCTCAAAATCTAGACAATAATTTCAGCTGACTATATAAATGAGTTACCTATTTAAGGCTCAAACATAAGAAGAAAATTCTGCTCTGGAATCAAAAAATACTGCCAATAGTTTCAAGTGCAAGTAAAACCTTCTCTTGGGTTAATTTCTTATGACCCAAGGCCTGTTTCAGTAAATGGGAATTTAGGTACTGGGAGCCAAAATACTATTACAGATCTTGGCACAGAAACTTAGGCATGTCCCACACAATTCAGGCAACATTCTCTACAAAATGGCATGGCAGGCCATACATTTGAAATTCATAAAAGGTTTTTCATATTTACTCCTATTTTTTTTCAAATAAATTATGTCCAGAATATTTATTAGAACAGGGAACTGAAGAACAGAAACAATTTAACACATTCCAATATTTATTTTACCATAAATACTTTTGGATAACTTTTTATCTATGTTTTTCATATACCTTGCTTTTATAGATGGTTTATATAATCCAAGAAGAAATTATAAGAAATGTTTTTTAGATAGGATGTGTTCTATGTGATATACACAATTTCTATCATTTGAAAGCTTTAAATAAAATTAATCTTTTCAACATTCCTAAAATGAAGTGGAAGTAGAAGAGTTAGAAAACATATGCAGAAACTGTCAATGCTGAAGTATACTCAGGAGGTACCACGGGATAGTTGTTAGTCTGTAATATGCTCTGGTAAGGGCTATTAATGTAAGAAGGATGCCAGAAAAACCTGAGGGAGAAACTGTGGGCAACAGGATGCATACCTGGAAATAGCAATCATTCCTTAGGTAAAGCTAATCGAGGTAATTGGCAAGACTTCTGGTATTTAAAATCCCAATCACAGGAAGTCACGTTTAATCAGAGATCCAAAGGCAGTGCATGATAAAACTTCATATTGACTACTCACTTGAATTATCCTGTACCAACAATTAAAATAAAACAAACAAACAAATCAAAGCCACCACTACCGATAGGAATCCTCGACCAAGGGGCTTCCACAGTGATCTCTTTGGCAGGCTGCTAAAAAAGAGGCTACAGGGTCTTCTACCAGCTGCCCAAATTCCTGCAACAAGGAAGATCCAAACTCTCACCAACAAAATCTGGTATTTCCTTTCTGGTACAAGCTAATCGCATAAAGCTTCTTGTAGTAACCCTGTGTTCATCAGAAACGCAATTTCACTGTTCTTTAAGCATTGCAAGTCAATGAAAATGTTCTCCTCTTAGAAAAAATTGATCAATTCCTTATGTCATTCACTTACTAGCAGTCACACAGCGTATGTTGCTGAAAAGAAATTATCCTACCAAGTACATTCAGTGAGGCAGTTTTTATATCCCTGTTCAAGTCTAATTGTGTCGGGGCTTTGGCCCATAATCCTTGTATTTTGGTGTACAATTTGTTTTGTACTTTTCATAGTGGAAGTTAAGAGTACAATGGACATTTACAAATGTCCTAAAACTGGTTCTAAGGTTAAGGGTCAATGATTCCAATTCAACGGAATTAATGTAAAATGCCTGAAATCCTTGGTAAATAAGCATCTTCTACTTCAGAATGACAGTTATGTAAGAGTAGAGTGCTAGCACATTATTCAAAGGAATTTATTGCTCACCTTTGCTGTTTACATTCATGAAAAAGATGCCCATGCCTCAGGGACAAAACTGGGTATTGTTTTAATGAAAATGATCCCCAAGATTAGTGGAAAACTTTTCAGATAGGATTGGAGTAGTCAGCTCCTAGCAGAAAGAAGCCAACAGCATTAATACCTGTCACAATTCACTTAACTTGACATAGAGTTTGAGGCGGGGGGAGGAAAAACTTTGTGTGTGTTTGTGCGCCCGCACGTGTGCGCTTACTGAGAAACTCCAAGGAGAACAGCTAACCAGCATGCCACACAGTTCTGGCCTCATTATAAGCCCTGTCGTTGTGGCTACTCCTCATCCATTACAATAATTCTACCAAATGTTTCAGGAACGCTGCCAGGATCGAGCCTACGCACACAAGTGAGGGTGTGCAGAACATGTTGGGAATGTCACTTCTCATCTTCCAAGGTGTCAGAGAAATCACCTGTCAGCAAACCTTCTTGAGATGCAATGTCATCCTTCTGCACCGCAGCAGTGACACATCAGCACTCATCCTAATTAGAAGCAGAGTTCAGGCTTCAGTATTGAAACATTTGCAAACTACGAAAATGACTTATTTTTCAAATATAAATATAATACTAAGTTTTAATAGTAATGATCCTTTTTCCTGAGAAAAATACTGAAGAGCAGATGAAAGATATGAAAGAGGATATGGATAAGGGGATGATTCTTCAACATAGTGTCACTGGCTAATTCAGCCTACGATACCATATCTAATTTGCCACAGTGCAGCAAGTATTTAAATTTACGTGTATGTGGTGAAAGTATAGAGTGGTCTAGTGACTCTCTGAAAATTCTTAAAGGAAAATTTTTTGCTACCTCATTTTAATTAAATCCTAAGCCTTTCAGAAAAAAAGTATTTAAATTACATATACATCACATGCAAATATGACTTCCATTAGAGTACTGTGTAGTCTTTTGGGGAAGTTGAACTTCATCACCCAAGTCAGGAATTACATCACAGTAGCATTCAGCATGATCTTGGGCTTCTGTTTAAACCAATGGAAGCTTTGCTCTGGTTTCACTGAACACATGGCCTAAACAAACAAAATTATCTTTGCTTCATCCCACCAATGGATGAATCCACCTGCAATGTTTTGGCGTCTCCCAAAAGCATCTGGCTGAATCCTTGACCTGTGAGAGGCTATGTATTAAAATACCAAACTAGTGAAAAGCTAGGTCCTCCAGCTATGTGTTCATACTCTGTCAGTAAGGTCATCTTGTCCTTCTTATCTCATGTTATTAAAACCAAGTCCAACTCTAACTTGATCATTGGATTATGAAGTAAAATGCCCATCTCCTATCTAATATTAAAAACCTTTGAAAATCCACAAGGTTTAAGTCAGAAAAGCCAGATTTTTTCTAAAACTAAGAAGTCTTTATGAGATTTAAAGAATAAAGATTAACATGCTAGTCTTATAAAATGTCCTACCATGCAGAGTAGTATCATAAATGTAGTTCCTAGGTCCTACATTTTCCTAGAGCAGCAGAGAATACACAATACTGATCACCTCTGATCTCTGTCTGTGGTTGAGACTTTAATAGTTTCTGCAAAAGACAGACAGAAGTGGACTTTTTTCAACCCCGAAAGTATAAGAAACATTCCCAGCCTTTTAGAGAACTCAGTGGGTATCTTTGAGTATGCATACAGCTTTCACTAAAGGGGGAAGATAAGGATTTGAAACATAGGGGGGTTTCATTTTTCTAAAACTATTGCTGTCATAAATTCTACAGTTTGGAATGGTCAGGTTAAAAATCCTATTCTCAATTACATCATTTCTATGTGCTCAGTTTTTTCTCACATCAGTTTCATGAACTTTGCAGTTACCACACAGTTCTCTAAGGACAGATAGCCTGACAGCTGTAGAGGGCTTACACTGAAGGCATTTAAATTATCCTTCTTCAATCTGATTTTAGTGGAAATCAAGCCTTACCAATTTTCTGTTTGCACCAGAATTCACAGGGTTGATCTTGCATATATCTAAAGCCCTCCCAAGGAGCCTGTACCATACTGGAACTTGTTAAGATTCCATCTGACTCCTCAATAAAGGAGGCTTGCAGCAAACCCTGGAGTATATTCAGTCTCTGAAAACCAGGCCACATGGTGGCATATGGTTAAGACTAAAACTTGGGTTTTCGGTTTCCCACAAGCTCTTCCATAACTATTAGATTGTTTCCAGAAACTCCTTTTTAACCCTAAAGTATTTTTAAAATACTCACATTTTGTTTAATCTTTCACATATCACAATTCTGAGAATTCGCTGACCTTTTGTAGTTTATCACCAACAACAGTTTTCCACTGCTGTATTTCTTTTGCCTTTTTTCCCCTTTGTTAAATAAGCATACGGGTTAAGGAAGCTCAAATAAGCACGCTGTGTTATTTCACCATCTAGCATTTTAGTGACTTAGCCCACGTCATTTAGGGTCAAATCAGACTTTTACAACACCGAAGACCCTGCAACTCATTAGAAACCATTAGTTCATCAGTAACGAACAAATATTCTATTATGCTCCCAACTAAGTGCACACATGGAGATGAAACTGTATGTATGTTCCTCCATGATCATTAAGTGCTGGGAATGAATGTTTTGGGCTGTTGTGGTAAATGAGGATTCAAAAAAATCTGATGCTGGTATTTTTACTGGCTTTGAAAACCTTTAAATGATTAAATAACTTGATTGCAGTCTACTATTAACCCTTAGTGGTAGAAAATTCAGAATATTTTGATGCAATTATCAATCTTGCCTATAAGGGACCCTATGTCTGCAGTCATTAATGTGAAAGGAGCTTTGCCTTGACCGTAAGATAAAGCCTTAAGATTGTGTTTGAGTATCTGAAAAAAAAGTTTTATGCAGTCACTTCATTTGGTAAAGTTCCTTAAAACCTCAGAAAATGGTATTAATTTAAAAATAACATGGGAAGCAGTATCTGTTTCCATCTCTGCGAGTATAGCAATTCCACTCAACAGAGAGACTGTGTGATGTGCTGGGTGGGCTGGGGAAGGGTGACTGTCCAGCAGGATTTGAAGGGGCTTCACATGTCCCTTAGCACGAGAAGTTTTGGGTAGAGGCTCAGATGTGCCAGAGAAGGACGGATGAAAAGGATTTGTTGCGAAACAGGCCTTCTAGTCCCCTAGTAAAAAGGCAACTGAACTGGACCATTTCTTAGACAAAATCGTACATCTGCAGCCTGAGGCTCCCAGGGAGAGCTTTTACAACTGATACAGTTTGTTTAGGCAAACCAGTTTGCCTTGGCTTCAGTTCACCAGCTTGCAAAACGGACGTTACCTAACTGTGGCTTTGCGAAACAAGGAACAATTACAGAGTGCTTTGAGGTAGACTGACGAAAGCTTTTACTTGGTATGTTACATTTTTATTGGTGGAGGGTATAGAATATGGAAGGATGGGGGAGTGAGGCCAGAAGATGTAACAACGCAAGCAAAGAAAATAAGGTCCAAAAGAATAATTGTTTAGCAACAATTATTTTATAGGCCAGTCTGTCTCAGACATTTCCATCTCCACTACCTTTCAGAACGGTAAATACTTGCAGCAATTGCAGCATGTACCATAAAGAAAGGCATTAGCTACCTTTAATCCGATGTCAACACCAGAAAAGTAGGCAGCATGTAGCTACCCAATTCCAGGAAGCTCTTAGGTGTTGGTTCACAGAGATGGTTTTCCACTTCTAAATTGGATCAAGAGATCTGGAATCAAAGCTTCTGGTTTTTATTTCCAATGTGGCAGTTGCTCCATGACATGGAATAACTTCTTTGCTTCACAATCTATGAAACCCTTGGCTTAATATTAACTTATTTCACAGAATAAGTATGAACACTAACCACCACAAAATACTTCATATTAAAACTGAGAAGAAACAGTGTCTAAGTAATTAGTGTGATGGCCGTTTAGTTGCACAATTGATTTGATGTTGGTCTTCCAAAATAATTTTAAAGGTATTACTTTTATATTCGTATCACTATTTAATTCCTGTTTCCACAAAACCACATTCTTAAGTCACTGTTAGTTGCAGGACTATGTAGCAATCTTGAATTTCTTTCTCCACAAGGTTTTCTGTACCCTTTGCTTCAAACTGTCCTTCCTCTACTTAACCCCCAAAACGTGAGTCATTCTCATCAACCACATAACTTTTCATCCAAATTAGATACATCCGGTAAAACTACCAGTTAGATCATAGAATGTTTGAGGCTGGAAGGGATCTCCAGAGGTCATCTAGTCCAACCTCCCTACACAAGCAGGGTCATCTCTACCTAGGTCAGGTTGCTTAGAGTATCATCAAGCCTGACCTTGAATGACTCCAGGGATGGAGCCCATTCCAGTGATCTATCACCCTTGTGTTAAAGAACTTTTTTCTAATATCCAATCTAAATCTATCCTTTCCTAGCTTGAACCCATTGCTCCTCGTCCTATCCATACAAGCCCTTTTGAACAGACCTTCCCCTGCCTTCATACAGGCCCCCTTCAGCTACTGGAAAGTCAGAAGAAGGTCTCCCCGGAGCCTTCTCTTCTCCAGGCTGAACAGCCCCAACTCTCTCAGCCTGTCTTCATATGAGAGATGCTCCGTTCCCCTGATCATCCTGGTGGCCCTCCTCTGGACGTGCTCCAGTAGCTCTACATCCTTCTCGTGCTGGGGGCTCCAGAACTGGACACAATACTCCAGGTGAGGTCTCACCAGGGCAGAGTAGAGGGGCAGAACCACCTCTCTTGATCTACTGGCCACAGCTCTTTTGATGCAGCCCAGGATGGGATTGGCCTTCTGGGC
>VWZK01001570.1:11030-144223 GCA_013396935.1 Baryphthengus martii
CTACCCTTTCACTGGAAGATTTGGTCTTCATCACATATACCCCATGGAAGAGTAGCAGGGAAAATTTAATAAAATTTAATAAGTGTATTAAATTAATAAATTTATTAAATAAATTAATAAAGTTATGAAATCTTACAGAAATGTAAATATTCAACAGAAAGTAGGCATAGACCCAAACATATGATTAAATATTATGCTGTACAAAGGCTTAAATATTCCTGCTTCCAAATAAAGTTATTTGGTGGATAAATTTCTGTTTAACAGTTGCTGACTTTAAAAGCTGAATCTGATTAAGTATGCCTACCTTTATAAAACATGTCCAATTGAAACAGAACCCTCTTTGATCAGACTGTGGTTTATTATTTTTGTTCTAGGGTAGTCGCCTTATTAAAATTCAGTAAATACAATTGTATATTACAAAAACATTTACTTCTCCTTATTCTTTCCAGCCTTTTCTAAGTTCACAGTATATTTTATTTTTCCTTTTACTGTTAATATACAGAAAGAGAAAAAATATTTTATTAGAAGATCAGTCTGAAAATTAATACATCACTCTGAAATCTCCAGCAGAAAGCCAGCTAGGTACATGCCCAAGAAAGGACAGGCAGAAGATGAGAAATAATACAGGACAGCATTTGACTTACAAACTCTCAGAAACAAAGAGCTTTCTTGTTCTGTGCCTGAGCTGTTCAGTACCTAACAGAAAAGAGACCTGGAGTTTATTGCAGTTACACTGATAACTCATCTTTATTCTAGAATTTGGGTTTTGGTCAACATTAGAAGACAACAGATTTTTTTTCTCCTGCCTCTCCAAATTAACTAGTGTAACGGAATTCTCCTCAAGAGTTGTAATAAACAGGTTCCCGTTATATGTCATTGACTAGATGACTAACACCAAAACAGGAATAAAAAATCTCTAGTAACTACCAGAACGATCCATCTAGTTTTTCATTCGAGTTAATCACATGACACAACCAGAAGCAGATTCACCAAAAGACCAAACTGCAGGCACTCCCAGTCCTCACAAACAGGCACATATCCCACCCCATTGCTGTGGTCACATCATGGGAGGGGGGCCTGGCACAGCCCCAGAAAGCTGGGGATCCGCCCTGCCCAGAGGTTCTCGATCCTTCAGCTACAGCAGATTCCAGCCTGACATGAANTATCCATACCAAAGCAAATGTCTATATAGAGTCCATCTTTTGAAATAAAGCTCAGGCTATACAACAGAAGGTTCTACCGATCTGTGAGTTTTCCTACTCAAGGATATGTAGCTTGTTTCAAAAAAGCTTGCATTATGATTTATTTCCATTCATCTGCCGTAGGTAGAAGCCTATATTTCCATTTTCTAAACACACATCTCATTAGAGGCAAGAAAACTACAAACAATGCATTTTCAAATATTCTCCCACAGCCTTATTTTTATGAATACTTCTGGAAGTGAGGAAAAATATTTGCAATGAAGTATTAAACATGTATGAATTAACAAAGAATAAAGATCAATGATTGATGAAGTACAAAGGGTGACAGAAACAGAGTGAGACAGCAACTTTTAAGCTGCTTTTATATTTAACTAGGGCTTATGTAGGCCAATACAAAACATGCAAATTACCCCAGGAATTTCTTTTGTAGAAAACTTTTTTTAAAGTTTCATTAAAGAAAGGAAAAGTTGGGATAGTTTCTCTTTCTGTAATAAAGTCGCTCCTTGCCACAGATTATTTACACATCTTACTCACAGTAAATACTACTGCTGAAGAGAAAGTGTTTAATCTCTGAAGTAGACAAAATATTTCCTGATGGCCAGGGTCCAAAACAACACAGGATGGAGCAGAACTTGCAACTATATCCTCCCATTCTTGTAACGTTCAAATTTTCTCAGCAAGTTTTTCAGGAACAAGATAACGTTGGGGTCCAGCAAGGACACCAACAATACTTGTTGCTAAATACTGTTCCTTTTTTTTTAGTATGAGGAAACAAATACTCGTTCAGTGTACTCATTGTTTCAATGAACACATAGATATATTTGTGTGTGTGTGGTTTATTCTCAACTTCCAAAACTGTAAATATTGTCAGCACTATTCTACAGTTGTCCACAAATACGCCTATTTCATTTCAGCATAACTAGATGAAACAGTGGACAAAAGGGTGCTTCAGGCTATGGAGTCTAAAAAGGCTGGGGAAATGTCTTCCAGATCAGAGACGCTCTCACTACCCTTTCACTGGAAGATTTGGTCTTCATCACATATACCCCATGGAAGAGTAGCAGGGAAAATTTAATAAAATTTAATAAGTGTATTAAATTAATAAATTTATTAAATAAATTAATAAAGTTATAAAATCTTACAGAAATGTAAATATTCAACAGAAAGTAGGCATAGACCCAAACATATGATTAAATATTATGCTGTACAAAGGCTTAAATATTCCTGCTTCCAAATAAAGTTATTTGGTGGATAAATTTCTGTTTAAGAGCTGCTGACTTTAAAAGCTGAATCTGATTAAGTATGCCTACCTTTATAAAACATGTCCAATTGAAACAGAACCCTCTTTGATCAGACTGTGGTTTATTATTTTTGTTCTAGGGTAGTCGCCTTATTAAAATTCAGTAAATACAATTGTATATTACAAAAACATTTACTTCTCCTTATTCTTTCCAGCCTTTTCTAAGTTCACAGCATATTTTATTTTTCCTTTTACTGTTAATATACAGAAAGAGAAAAAATATTTTATTAGAAGATCAGTCTGAAAATTAATACATCACTCTGAAATCTCCAGCAGAAAGCCAGCTAGGTACATGCCCAAGAAAGGACAGGCAGAAGATGAGAAATAATACAGGACAGCATTTGACTTACAAACTCTTAGAGAAAGAGCTTTCTTGTTCTGTGCCTGAGCTGTTCAGTACCTAACAGAAAAGAGACCTGGAGTTTATTGCAGTTACACTGATAACTCATCTTTATTCTAGAATTTGGGTTTTGGTCAACATTAGAAGACAACAGATTTTTTTTCTCCTGCCTCTCCAAATTAACTAGTGTAACGGAATTCTCCTCAAGAGTTGTAATAAACAGGTTCCCGTTATATGTCATTGACTAGATGACTAACACCAAAACAGGAATAAAAAATCTCTAGTAACTACCAGAACGATCCATCTAGTTTTTCATTCGAGT
The DNA here is from genome assembly GCA_013396935.1 of Baryphthengus martii. Taxonomy (NCBI): domain Eukaryota; kingdom Metazoa; phylum Chordata; class Aves; order Coraciiformes; family Momotidae; genus Baryphthengus; species Baryphthengus martii. Next base: position 14,195 of record VWZK01001570.1, read on the forward strand.
TAATCACATGACACAACCAGAAGCAGATTCACCAAAAGACCAAACTGCAGGCACTCCCAGTCCTCACAAACAGGCACATATCCCACCCCATTGCTGTGGTCACATCATGGGAGGGGGGCCTGGCACAGCCCCAGAAAGCTGGGGATCCGCCCTGCCCAGAGGTTCTCGATCCTTCAGCTACAGCAGATTCCAGCCTGACATGAAATTGCCATATAGTATTTGGAGACAGAAAAGTAGAGTAGCGTAACTAAGTTATGGTACTTATCAGCTCGTGATTCAGAAAGAGTGAAAACAATCTTGAAATAGTCAAAGCAATGATAGAAATCTCCAAGTAGCAGGCCTTACAATAGCATGGGACCTGCAACAGTAGAAAAAAAGAAAACAATCTTTCAGCCGTTGGTTGTTTCCAAAACTACAAAATCTTGTTGCTTGTTTTTTCTACTAAGGGGTCAGGTATCTCAAGTTTAGCGTAGAACGGCTGCTGCACGGTAAGTGTGTGTCATGGTTTAACTCACAGCAACTTGTTAATGAATTCACACTTTTGACTTAGGAAACAACAGGCTGGAAACACGCCCTCTTCCCAGCATGGAAGGGGCTCTTAAAAGCGACTGCAATTTTCAGCTCCCAATTGCAACATTTGGATTAGTTCTATACACAGTCTGTGTTCTAAACTTCATTTTCCAGGAAGGCTTATACTAGCTGAAAGTAATATACAGTGCTACTGCAATTCTACAACAGAAAGATGTATTTTGCCTCAGTACATTCATCCCAGTTGTATAAGGAATAATAAATTAGTCTCGTATATCACCTGCTAGGGTAAGATCATACATGTATGAGTTAACAACAGAAGATCTGGCAAACTTTGAGGCAAATATTCTTCCCTGCACAAAAGACAGACCAAGTAATAACAAAAGCTGCTAAAACTACAGTTGAATTCCTCTACTCTGTTTTTGGTCAGGATGCTCATACTAGGACTTCAAATGTAAGGAAGAAATTTTGTTGAGAGAAAACTGAACCCTGTTATAACAGGAGACAACACCCACAAAATATGTAACTCTGGTACAGAACAGTCTCCTAAAAGCCAAGATACGGCTAGAACTGATAAGCTCATGGAATCAATAACTATGTTTGGATAAAGAGCTTCCCGCTGCTTACATACACAGAAAAAAACCAACAAAACAACAAAACCCCCAAACCAGTAGTATCAATCCGGGAGGACACGAGGTGTACTTGTTGAAACCGGGGAAAGATTCCAGGCAGATGTTTGCCAGAGAAAGAAAACTTATGGGCCATATACTAAACTAAGCAGAAACTCCTGTAGCTCCTGTGAAACCAATGCCTCCTCAAGCAAACATAGGTCACAGCAGAGTCACTCCAGTGAATGAACTGCATCCTTGCCTGCCACTTTCATACAAAGTCAACAGATCTCCCATACCAGAGAAATTAGGCACTTAACCATGACACTTTTAACTTTACTGTCACTATTTTTTTTCCATTTCAGGCCTGTGGTTACAGCTATTAACTCATTGCTGTTGGGAAATACAGCAAAAGACTTCAGCAGCCACAGCTCTGTGGTCAACAAGTACAGGAAACCACACGTTGTGCTAGTTAAGCATGAGTTTTTCAGTACCAGCAGCGCCATGACCATAGAGGCGTGGAGGATAAACTCTGCTCTAATTTCTAGGTGCTTTTTTCCTAGCTCAAATGGAACAAATCATAATATGGCTTCTGCCACTACTGCTTCGTCTGAGAGACAGAACTGTGTGGAAAAAAAACCCAAAACAGTACTTTAGCACCAGCCTTGAAGTTATCAGCTTACTCTCTGCTTAAAACACAAACTGGTGCTAATGAGTTAGCCTTTCTACACACTTTTAGTCTGAGAAAATAATGTTTGCTGCTGCCAGTGACAAAAGTAGCATCTGTCACCGTTTCCCAGAGCAGAGAGACAGAAGAGGGAGATTTAGGAGGCAGTTTAGGACTACTGCTTCAGAAACATTTGACGATCTAACTCTTTGTTCTGCTGACAGGAGTTTTTGTATCAACAACCTTCCCCAAAATAAAAACAACAGCACAAAGTATCAAAGGCACTCTGATATACAGGAGCCCTCTTGAAATCCTACCCTTTTAACTAATGTACTAGAACAGTGTAACAAAATGGTAGCCAAAGACAGTCCTTTCTTCCACTCTGCCATGCTATGTCCAGAATTAAGAACAGTGCTTCTCAGTTTCAGATTAAGGTAACTGCTTCTGTTGCAATACTGAAATCCTTAGCAGTTTTCAAACCCTGCAGCTTCCTGCATGTTGAAAATGGAGTAACATTTAAGAATCCAAAAAGCATCTTCTAAGCCATCTAGAAGAGAAATCAAACAGCTCTAGAAGCTGTGTGGCTAAAGCCAGCGGAGATCTGAGCTAAACAGACGCAAAAAAATCCCCAACATACAAACCCAAAGGAATTAAGTGAAAGAAAAAAAAATGGCAAGAGCTAGAAAAAGGAGACTCAATCTCAGTAAGTGTAACACCAACTAGTAACTTAGAAGAAAAAGCTGCTATAGAAATTTAGATAGAAATTTAAAAGCTGATATAAAGTAAGAAATTGTAACAAAATTAACCTCATCATTGCTTTGAAATGAATATACTTTAATGTAATGGTATATAAACCGGCCGTGGACCTGTTGAACATGGTATATTCTAGCTCAACCATTGAAGAGTTTGACATTGTGCCTGACTGGGGAAAACAATATTGGATGTCCCATGTTACCACAAGCATCAAGGGCACAGCTCCATACAGCTTTTTTTCTCTTGATGTTAATACTTACAGAATTTCCACCTCTCCCCTATGCTCCCCTTCTTCACTGTTGCCAGTAGAGGCAGAAAAAAAAAACCCAAACATATTTTAATTACCCAGCAGTATATAGATATATCCTGCAGCTTTCCAAACACCTGTTCAAATACAGAAGATCTGTATTCGTAAGGCAGAGCAGCGTCAGGTAAGCTATAACCTTAAACTAAGCTGCAAAAGGTGAGAATGATCATGTTCCCAAAAGGCCAACTAACTCAGTTATCAGGTCAAACACCGCCCAGAGCACTGGAGGTTTTCTTTCCTGCCTCAGCACATAACCAGCTCCTGATAAGGTGCAGGTGAGGACACTGGGTCACTGCCACGCAGACAGAGCACGACCACCCTGCCTACAGCAAGTCACGCTTGTGGAGCCTGTGACACTTCAAAAGGTGTGGTCCCAACTGTCTCTTCTTGTGCAACATCACGTTTTACCCTCATAAAATGCAGAGCCACAAGTTTACGGGTTCTTCTTGCTCATATTTGTCGCAAGTTTTCAGCTGAACTTCAAGTATCAGTTTACACTTGTTTCAACTGCTTCCATCAGAATGGCTATTTAGGATTTTTGCCTTATTTGCGATTACTGACATGTACATATGAATTTACACTTAATAAATTTCAGTGCTCCCAGGTCACAAAAATGATTGTTTACAACGGTAAAGAATGTTAACTGATAACAAAATTCTGTTTCTGAAGTGAAAAATACTGTAGAAAAAATGATTTATAGTACTAAACAGTAACATCTTGAGAGAAGTAAAGCTCCAAGTAGAGTCAGCCCTATTTCTTTAACAGCTTTCCATCTACTCTATTTTTGAGTATTTGCTATTACAGTTAGTATTCACTTATTAATTCAAAATAACTTTTCTGAATAATGCACGAGTACTTTTAGCGCCTAGAACATAGAGAAGATATTAGCCCAAAAAACCCCAGCTACTGTGCCTTGAATCAAGATGGGAATGGAAACTCACAAACTAAACCCCAAGCTTACACCAAGCATTAACAAGAGTGCAGGCTGAAAATAGTTTCCCAACTTATCTAATCGCCACAGAGGTCAAGATTCCCCTCTGCTTTTTCTCCTGTTTCTAAGGTGAAGGAAAAAACAAGCCTGAATGCAGTAAGAACTGGCAAAAAAATAAGCAAGCATTAAAATACTTTTTCAAATCCTCATGTTCACCCTCGGACACATAATAGCAACGATTTGCTGCAACCAAGACAAGACTCGGAAAGAAATGCCATTTGGGCCTAGGCAGTATTTTCACAGGAGGCACGGATGGAAGTGACGGCGTGCCAGAGAGCAGGGCAATGGGCTGTAAGGAACAGCTTCTGCCACTGGGAGCAACAGAAATTCCGCCGCCGTTGCTCCCCGCAACAGACAGAGCGAGCAGAAGCCCCTTTTCGGTTTGCACAGCAGCACAGGGCTGCAGGCAAAGGCGGGAGCGTTCAGAAGGCGGGACTGTCCCCACAGCCCGAGAACGGCCAGCGGGGCTCCCCTCAGGACCACCCGTCGATAACCGAGAACTGCCTTACAGAGCGACCCGGGGCCGANCACCGCACCGGGCCTGGCCGTACTGTGTCGCCCCGCCCCGCCGTGCCGTGCCGAGTCCCGCGCAGATCCTCAGGAGGACGGCCGGGGGACGCCCACATCATCCCCGCTCGCAGGAGACATCTCGCCCTTAGGAAGCAGCGGCTCCTCTCCCGCCACAGCGAGACCGAAAGGGACCATCGCCCGTCCCAGGCCACCCTCAGGGCCACGGTGCCCGCCATCTGTGTCGGAAGAGGCCGGCGGGAGGCGGCCTTGCGGGCGGGGAGCGGAGGCCTGGTACCGGGGCAGCTGCTGTTAGNCAGAGCGAGCAGAAGCCCCTTTTCGGTTTGCACAGCAGCACAGGGCTGCAGGCAAAGGCGGGAGCGTTCAGAAGGCGGGACTGTCCCCACAGCCCGAGAACGGCCAGCGGGGCTCCCCTCAGGACCCCCCGTCGATAACCGAGAACTGCCTTACAGAGCGACCCGGGGCCGGCGGGGCAGGGACAGACAATTTAGTTGGCCCTGAGGCTCAAACTAACCTTGGGCCCGACTAAAATCCCCACCGCGCCGACCCCCTGCGGCTCGGCCCTGCCCCGCTACGCCGCCTAGGCGCGCGCCCGCGTGCCCACCTCTACGTCACGTCAGAGGCGGGNGTTTAATCGCTCCCCCCCCCGCCCCAACTCCTGACAGGTTTGAAAACGCGAAATAATCGTAGTAGGAAGAACAAGGAGGGGAAACGGTGCGCACGGCGGCACCGGGAGGCGGGCGGGCAAGAGCAGCCTGCCGGCCGAGGGGCTTTGTGGCAGGGGCGCGGTGTGGGGCAGGGGACGACGCGTGGAGGTGGCAAGGAGAAGGGAGCAGCTGAAGTTTGGACGGGAGTTTTCCGCAGCTCACCGGGAGGGAGGTTCCGCGGGGCTGGCTCCCACCCTCCCTCCCTTCGGCCCTTGTGCACGGCGCCGGCCGGCGGGGCCGCTGTCTTTTCAGGAAGTAGCGCTTTAGCAGCCCCGCCGAGCGGCGGGAAGCGGTTGGCTTCAAACCACCGGGAGAAGTTCATGCGTACCTGGCAGCGGCAGCAGGAGCAAAACCATGACTGGCTGGTATTGCACAACCGCACGAAAAGCTTCGACTGCGTTGTCCAAGAGACTGGGCTGGTTTTGCCAGAAAGGGTCCAAATTTTCAGCATTATACTTGCTATAGCACTGGAGGAGGTTAAGTAAAATACTCCAGTGTCAGGCCAGCCACTGTACTCACAAAATATTCCAAAAGAGAAAAAGGTTGAAACATGGTTGCAAAGAGGTAACTTTTTTTCCTGAAGTGAACGTGGCTGTGGTTTTCCAAAGTGTTCATGTTTGGTACCACTTTTTGATAAGCCTGTAGGAGAAAAAGCCTCTGCTGTTTGTAGTTGTAAATATGGAGAAATAATGTCTGGCATCTTCGAAATCAGACCATCCTGGTAACGACAATGAAGCACTAGTACACCATGGTATGAAGTTCAAAGTGAAGGTTTGCTTTGAGTTGTTTTTTTTTGTCATCTTATCTCCTCCCACTGTCAAGAAAAGTCCTATAGTTGACTCAGTATTGGTGCAGTTCTACTCCGAATTCTGAAGTGGCTGTCCCTCTCAATGAAACAGAGCAGCACAGAAAAGTTTCCTATTCTAAAGACTGGATAGGAGATGAAAAGTCACTCAATAATTGTTTGAAACTAGGTTTGTTGTAACTTTTATGGGCTTCTGCTTCAGATTCGCCAAAGGTGTATGGGAGAAGCCCACGTTTCTACGAGCACTTAAGATTCAGTGTGATCTTGTACAGCCACAGTGCAACATCTACTATGGGCCCTAAGTAATTAACCTAATTACACACAGTACCTCCTGACTGTGAGAGTGTATTTTCCCTTTTCCTTGCTACTGTAATCTTTTGGCCAGTGGCAGTATTTTATTTTAGAATAAGATAATTATATAAGAAAAAGCAGTAGGAAGTCTATGAATAAATTGTGTTGTAGTAGAACAATGTGAATCTCATTAATTTCTAAACAAGATAATTAATATACACACACACAAAAAAAGAGAAAACCAAAATTATAAGTTAAATTGCTCATTGGGTCTACTTAAAACTTCCATTGGCTATTGGATGCGAAGGCATTTAACATAGGAAGCTGGTATAAGTTTGCTTGTGACTTCATGGTATAATACAGCTCAAGATACCATTATTTGGTATCTGAAATTATATCCAGAAAACCTCATCAAGCAAGTAAAAACTAAACAACAACAAAAAGAATTATTTTTCATAAGACTAAGAAGAAGCTTCCGCTTCCATAGTTTGGTTCTGTAGTAATAGTGCTGCTGAACATTAACCTTCAGTTCATTTAAGCCAATGTAAAGGTTTTCTATCGAAGGCTGTCCCCAAGTGATATGTGTGTAACTGTAATTGCAATCATGAAAGGGGAAGAGTAGTGGTTCTCTGAGATAATTAAAAAAATATATTCTTATATTGACCCAAATGTCAGAGGTGTGGAAATACTGACTCATACTGCCCAGTGATATCCTGACTAAACAAATACGCTTTACAAAAGAAAAATAAGATCCTTTACTGTTAAGTTAGAAGCTGATACTGGTGTTGCCTTCATTTGAATTCCTGTGCAACGAAGTGTTTATCTAGCAAAGTTTTGTGTTCTTGTCTGTTTGATTGCTTAGGAAGCAAAAGAGGTCTCTCTGAAGTTCCTGTTAGACACAGACACAAGCCTTCTGGATGGAGGTGGTTTTATATGTAGGTAAAAAACATGGCCAGGTACTTAACCCAAAATCAATGAAATCAGAGACAAACTTCCTGTTAATTTCAACAGGTTTTGTCCCTATCTGCTATGCATGATTTGGCAGTTGGAAGAATGAAAGAAACTGGATTTTATTAGGAATGTTTTAATCATATTCAGTTGTAGTATTGGTCTTCATCATAGGTTATTCATGAAATGTATGGACCCTTTTCATGATTATGTTTCTCATGCTTTTTATTCTTTATAAATCAAGAGTAGGGTGTTTATGCATATTGGGATTCTGAAGCAAGTAGAAGTCAATGGGAATAAGCAAATTATGGAAATTAATCTCATTAGACAGATATCATTAAGTGCCTAAATATTTTTAAATCTGGCTCCATATCATTGGATCTAGATTTATTTATGTTAGAAAAAAAGTATCTTGAAGTCCCAAGGCATTCAAGATTTGCTTTAGCATCATCATTTGCTGTTGACTAGAGCAAAATGCGTATTAGTGGAATAATTGAAATACTTTTTGAAAGTAGAGTTTCAGCAAAGACTTGTTGCACGTAGTAGCATATTTAAAACTATATTTTTTTTATGGCAGCGCTGACAAAATTGCTGTTCACATTTATACAAAAGGAGTTTGTGAGCTTCTAGATGTGCTGTTGTATTTTGTTCTGTATGGAAACTGAATTGCATTGAATTCAATACAAGTTGTTTCTTGAATATTGGCTTCATAATTTTATTCGTTTATGTTTAGCCAACTTTGTTGGAAAGAATGAATGAAATCATGCTTTTAAAAACACAACCAGTATTTCAGCATTAGTACGATATAGTCATTGGTATTTATTTTTTTGAAATGGTAGTAGGGAAGTTCCTTGGGGACAGGTAGTACTGTAAATGTGTGTGTATTTCTGTGTGCACACAGGTTTTTAATAATGAACCATTAACATTGCAACAAGAAGAAAGAAGAGTTTTCAAACTTTACTTAAAACAGAGCTAAGCACATGTAACAGCAGCCATGTGTTTTGCTTCTATGCTGTCTTTATTTCTGGGCATACCGTTGTGTTGTGAACAGTACTTGCTTCTTTCCTACTTGAGCATTCATAGTTGTTACTGTATAGAATCCCCCAGCATTTGGGTGACTCATTTAATAAAATAGCTGAAGTGTTTCTTTTTTAAAAAAAGATTCTGTCAGCAAATGCTGTACTGCACACAGTTGAGGCATTCTGTCTTTTTCGAGAAGCTGAGAAAAGAAGCTGTTCTATCAGCCAGCTTTTAACTGGACAGAGAATAAAGTAGGTGAAGTGCAGTGAGAAAAATGTAACAAATACAATTCAAAAGAATTTAAGGAAAGTGAACAGAAGAAGAAGGGATTCTACTGCCTTAATGTACTTAAATAATACCGGCTTATGTAAAACTGCATGTACAGTATTAAAATGCTTCCTGAAAAAATACGGAATGTCTCCTGGTTTAGACAACTCAGTGGGATGTACTGTTACGAAGGATTAGGACAGTTTGTCCGGGTTGAAACCTGTTCAATATTGGCTAGGAAAAAAGAAGCAATATCTGAATCGTGGCGTTAATGAACGACTTTGAGAGGAGAAAAAAAATGCCTGAGGTGTAACAAAAGGAAAACTGCTACTGGTTTTGTAGGTGGGACATTTACTGAGTGGGGAGAGAGGGGGAAACGATGCTCACATACTAACTTGTTAAAGGAAAATTACACAAGTGCTTCTGTATTTTGGAAGATAACTTGTAAAGTGAAAACTGTTGCAAATTGTAGCCCTTTCCCTTTTCATGACGTTTTCTACTCATGTCTTCAATGAGAAATCTAGGGGACTGGTGACCTAGTGAAAAGACATCTTCATCACAACCAGAGGTTTATCTTAGCATCCTGAGCTGAAATGGTTTTTACATTTCCTTCTGGAAGTTGTTGCCACATTTTAACTGTGCTAGTAGCAGTTTAACTCATGGGCTAAGATTGTGAAGATGATGTGTCAGGGACTTTCATCATTGGTTAAGGTATGGCAGCTTACAGTGTCTCTGCAGCAAGTCTTCCTGAAAGAACAGTGAGGAACCAACAGTGATATTTTGGGTGTTTCCAAACGGAAGATGTGGCAGAAGATTAATCTGTTTCTTCCTAATTTCAAATATTTAATATATTATTTAATGATTATATGAGCTAATCAATTTGTATCTTTGTGAATATTTTTTAAAGACCTGGAAAAACCCGTGGAATTAAAGATTCTCTATTTAAGCTATGCTTTCAGAGAGCTGAATGCAGATTCAAGATGCTAGATGGCTAGCTCAAGTTGCTGAAGGTGTACTTCATATAATTCAGATATAATATTTGTAATATTCCCACTCTAGTACTGAGGTTAGAATATTCCTAGGAGGATGAAGATCACTAGATCTATTTTACCTCTTTACAATTTTTTAAAATGCATTACTGCATATGAAGGTTGTTCAGTTCTCCAATGTACAGCATTAAAATAGGAAGTCACAGTACAGTCATGACTAGAGAATATTGCAGTCATTCTGCATGTCTGCACTGTATCTCATACAGTTTTACTTTACTTCTGTATCAGATACAGCTGGTGTGTGTGAAATATTATGAATTAGTAGGCTTATTTGTGTGTTCTGTAAGTAGGTTTGTTTACACTGCCCAGCACAGTACGCATGGCTTTGGCAAGTGCAAAGGTGCAGTATGACCTTTAGTGTGTTGGGCGTCTCTTGCTTCATTTGCTGAGCTTCTCCATATGCAGACACTACATACACACTGCTATCGCTAGAAGGTTTTGCCTATCTCAGCTTTAGAAAATTTGACATTGAGTGTTACTTCTTTAAAAATATTTGTGCTTTACTAGGAAGGTGTTGGAGACATCAGTACCAGGACTATGCTGTTTTCTGGGCGATAGGTGTTAATGAAACGTAAACTTTCAGGTTTATGATATAAACACACGGCAGTTGTATGAAACAGGTCGCTAATGCCATGTTTAGGTGCTTGTGTTACTGTTGCTAGAACAAACTTTAGAAGCTGCATTTCATACTTATCTTTCAAAGCCCATAGCTCTTTATAATTGAAATTTCCGATCCTATTTCACTGAAGTTGATAGGAATTTGTGATTTAGTGGGATCAAGCTCAAGGTTGCTGGCAGACAGCCTACTTTATTTTTTTTTCCTAATTGTATTTTTCTGTTCATGCAAGTGTATTGGTGGTTCTATTTTCTGCTGACTATCTCACTGTTTCAGCTCTTCCTCTTTTTTTTTTTTTTACTCAGAGAGGTTTTTACTTTTTTTTTTCCTGTAAGCTTAGGATACAAAACAAGTATTTGTCAGTTCTAGAGATTACTTTTATTATTAGTTCTCCCTATGTATTACAAGTAGAAATGTTTATTCATCCCCCTAGGAAAAAAAGATATTTATTTCTGATACAAAAAACTGAGAGTTGCGCTAGCTTTTCATTTAGGTGGGCTACATATCTTTGACTGAAATCACCTAATTTCCAGATGATAGCTCTGTCCATCTTTCTTAAAAAAATTAAGAAGTCAGTTGGGTAGATTCATGACAATTTATATTTCTATTAAATTGTACAGCAGTAGGAAGAATAGTTGTCGCGGTTTAGGGTCAGGGCAGCCCCAAAACCTAACGGACGCTCTCTGTTAACCCCCTTCCCTCCCCAAAGGGGAAGAGAAAAGGAATAAGGGAGAGACTGACTTACTGATTAGAAAAGGAAACTAGAACAGCTTTAATGAAAATGGAATATTTACAAATATATACAAGACCAGTATCGAACCCAAACCCCCCTGATGGCAAGTACGTCTTTAGGACGTACAATAGTAATAAATAGTAGCGACAATAGTAATAAATAATAGGCTCAAGCAACACACGTATGACAAGGCATGAAGATGTATGCTGTGAATACCACTGATGACAGCGATCAGGTTGACATTGCTTCTGTGCTGCAGCACTGTGATAGTCTGTTGAGTTGGGGCCTCCTAGTCCTTATAGGAGAACCCACATCCCTGGATCAGACACAGATTCACCCTGAAGTGCGTGAAAAGGGATGGGCATCCAGGAATGGCGCCCTCAAACATTGAGAACTGTTGAAGGTAGCTGTCAACTGGCTGAGAGTAGGATGAACTCTTCATAGTGAAGTGTTTAGTGGAACAAAAACTGGAGCCCCTGTTTTCTTCTCGTCCTGCCCTTTGTCAAGACTTCCCTTTGGTTGCTGAATTTGAGATTCATGCTGACAGCTGATTAATGTAAGAATTTGCAATAGGCCTGGTTTCTGTCTTCTAAGACATGTTGATAGAATGCACTCAGTGACTCAGTGACTGTCCCACGCTAAAAGTTGACACGTCTTAGTCACATGCTTTTATTGAGGGAATTTTGATGAGTATGGTCTTGCCCTAATAGACACTTAAATCCACTAACTTTGTCTTTACTGGGTAGTTATTTTTCTTCTAATAAATGTATTTCCAATATACTTGTTATAGCACAGATTGTATAAACAATTGATTTCTCAAACTACTACTGGAAGTACGGTGTTAAGCATAATAGTCTACAAAGTCAGCTGCTTTTGCATATCCATTCTGGTCTTCTCTGCTTTTAATTCTTCTTAATATTTGTGAATTTTTTTGGTCCGCTTTATCAAAACCACTGCAATAAAATCACCCTATGCACAACCTGAAACAACTGCCTGATGAGCAGTAGATGGCCTTTTCAGAGCAGCTTATTGCATCAAATAGATGTGAAGAACATGTTGTGGTATCATAAAGTCATTCCCATTATACGTGACCGTGTAATTACAAGGGCTGTTATATCTAAGGAAACCAAATTGCCCATGACCACAAATTCCGTTAAAAGTCTGCAGGTCCAATGGCACTTCGTTTGATTAGGGGGCTTGATAGATAAGCTCTGCTGACTACTAGTATTTTCTAAAAATACTGAGAATATAGTTATTATACTCATATACTTTATAAGACGTTTGCTTTTTATTAGTTTTGTTTTATATGCATTACATACTTATGGCCTTTCACTTACCAATTTACTAAACTGCCCCATTCATACTATGCTAGAATTTCAGCAAAGTAAGTTTTTGTTTTACCTGTAAATGCTCTGTGTTTAGAGAAGTTATTGCCCAGGCTGTTCATCCGGGTTCTTTCAAAATAGATTTTGAGGTTCAGTTCTCTCTTATTAATTTTTTTAATACGCTTAGTTGACAGATACTGAATTAAGCAGTTGTCTTACTTCATTTGCTGTTTTTTTTTTTCATCTGAAAAGGAAAGTGCTATGGTGTCAACACAACTGTATCTCAATTGGTTTTGGAATTGAATCACCACTTTGAAAATATTCTCAGTCCCACTTAAAAAATTTATCAGCCTTTCTTGTTAAGAAACAATGATAAAATTAATAAAGTTTAATAAAACCAGTAGCATAGCCTGGGCCTCCCAAGGTTGTTCTCTTTCAAAGAGGACATTGAAGGACTGGCAAATATTCAGGGAGAACTAACAGGCATAATCAAAGGTCTGGAAAAGTTTCTGTAAAAGAAGTCAGTAAATAAACTGGCACTATTCGAGCAAGAAGAGTGAGGACTGGTGTATGATCACTGTTAGAGAGCTATAATACGGAGATGGTAATTAGGAATAAATTGTGTACATCTCTTCCAGTACAAGAACTTAGGGGGTCACTGAATGAGGTAAATGGCTGACAGGTTCACAGAGATGGTTCACACGTGTTATCTGTGGAACTACTTGCCACAGGGTGTTGTAGATACACAAACTTTATTTGATTGATGGTTGAACCGTAAAAAGTACTGAAATAAAAATCCATTGGTGTAAAGAAAAGGTACAACCTGAGTGTAAGCAAGGCCCAAAGTCTCTGCTTGAGATCCACCCATTCCCAGCTGCTCTGTGGACCATCGATGTGTACCACAACGTGTTCAACACCTCTCACCGATTACAATGCAACTTATGTCTGCCACTCAACTGTAAGATAATGTGAGGAAATTTACTTATGTAATAATAACCCTTAAAAATTAAAGCTGTGTTTAATTGTGTAAGTTTTAGTGTTCCTTGAGAGCAATAGAACATGCGGGAAGTGGGTTGTTACAGGTATCTATGTAGGACTGTCACAAAATTCTAATCCATACAGTACAGTGATATTATTTATGTTCATTTTTGTGACCTTGTCTCGTTTCAGATGAAGTGGTTATCTGTCCTGCCCCAACAGTGTATTTTGCTGACAACATGTGTCCTAATGGCCTTGGAAGCTGTACCTATAGACATAGATAAGACAAAAGTCAAAGGAGAAGGCCACGTAGAAGGAGAGAAGGTAGAAAATCCAGTAAGTGTAATGAATTTTATCTGATGACGTTTTTTTTCCTAATTGTTAGTTATATGGCTATCGCAGACTCCCTTCCTGAAATTTAGGTATTGTTTACAGGAGTTACTTGCACTAATACTAACCAGCATTGTCATAAAATCTGCCAAATCTACCATCTCCTATGGTGAGGTTTAAACTTGTTCTTTTTAAGCTGCTGCGGGTGAGGTGGCACATGGGAGGAATTCCCCAGCTTACAATAGGAAGAGCTGCTTAGTGTTTCATAGAGACTCCTCCCAAATGATTGAGTGGTGTCTTACAAAGTTCCACTCGGTGATTCCAGTTCAGTATTTCAAATCGAACACTAATGAATGATTTGCACTGTTTTTTAAAAAAACACCCCTGTATTAACGTGACAGATGCTTGTATATGACAGATTCTGAAATACTTTTGTCCTCTTCCTTGTCAGGTGCTGAAACAAATGACTCATGAGAGTAAGTTGTTATAGGGCAATGATGCAAATCAGAAAAAAAGAAGATTGTAATTCCTGTGTGACTGAGATTTGAATTTAAATTTAATCATGGTATTTAAACAAAATGAAATGTTTGGTAGTATATTCTTTTCTCAATTTCACTTTTTTTTTTTTTTTTAAGGATACAGGACTTTATTATGATGAATATCTCAGGCAAGTAATAGATGTCTTGGAGACAGATAAGCATTTCAGGGAGAAACTCCAGACTGCTGACATAGAGGAAATAAAGGTAGGTACAAAAAAAAAAAACCAAACCTAAACTATGGTTAATTAAATCCTTAATCATGATCTATGTATGTTGTATTCTTTCTTCCTTTTCTTTTTTTCATACCCCTCTCAATTTTTGTGAGCTTAAATTTCCTCTCATTTTTATTTACTTATGAACTTAAATTTTTGTCTTTATTCAAGCAACAGCAGAACTCCTGTTCATTAAAGAATATCCCATAGCAAAAAAACCCCACTCCCCCAAACAACATATACTTGACTGTATAGTTTCTGCCTTCTGCCTGTCTACTAAAAAGCCAGCTTCAGATTCCATACAAGTAGGTTCACCTACCTGTATGTACATCAACGGCTGCAAGTGTAGCTCTCACTCGCTGTTGCCTACTTGAATAATCTGGAACGCTGCTTTGAACATGTATCTGCCTTCTGAGATTAAGATAGTGTGTCACAAATTAGTATGATGACACAGGAGAGAATTACAAGACAGTCAGGTTTTAAAGTCTGGGGAAACTGAGGAATTGTGCTAGAGGTAAAGGCCAGTGTATATAGCAATAAAATAGACCTCTAGCTTTCTCCGCTGCTGTCCTTTCTTTTGTGCCAGTCTACATATCACTCTCTCCAAAACCTCACCACATTCTTGTCTTTTCTACTTTAGTTCCTGGCTCTAGGTGATGGCTGTTCTGCATTCCCCTTTATGAGCTAGAAATTCAGCAAGGGACAGGTAGGAAACAGTCTAAAGTGATAGGAGATCCTGCCTTTTGCACTTCCTTTAATCCCTCATGTTGCCATTGGCAGCTTTTGGCTCCTTTTTGTTCTGTGGTACACCTAGCGTAACCCTTGAAGGTTACTATCCATTCCAGATCCTGATAAATATTCTTGCAATACACATTGGTGGCTATGCTTGTACCCTCTCTCAAGTCTTGCAGCCGTCATCAAGTGGGTGAAAAATACAGCACTTTGTGTGCATCTCACAGTTCTTTCAAACTTACTTGAGGACACTTGATGAAGAAATTTGTCACTTAAATACTAGTAGGTGTTGTTGCTTCAAGGTCATGCTTTTGCTCTTTGGAGGAGCAAGATAATTAGAAATTCTCTTTTCAGAAAGCTTTTAGGATTCTCTTTCTATAACCATAGGCTTAAAGAAATTTGAATCTGGTCTTTGAAAAAATTTTGAGATTCTTACAGTGTGGGCTACAGTATTTGCAAAGACTGTCGCTAGTCTGCTGTCTAATGGGAATCCTAAAGGCTACTTTCTTCTAGTTTTTATACATAACTTTTGTTTTTTGACAGAGTGGAAAACTTAGCAGAGAGCTTGATTTAGTAAGCCACCATGTCAGAACACGGCTGGATGAACTAAAAAGACAAGAGGTGGCAAGATTAAGAATGTTAATTAAAGCTAAAATGGATTCTGTTCAAGGTAAGAATATGAAATTTAACTAGGAGAATTAACAGATGGTATTGTGTTGAAGAGGTGCCCAAAGTCCATCCATTACACTTTGTATGTTCAACAATACTGGCTGAAAGCGAGTGTCCTTCCTGAGCTGGCCTATGGCCAGTAAAGAGCCATCTTCACAGAAAACTGGGGAGTATACAAAAGCCATCTATATTTTATAAATAGCTAAACTTGATTATGGCAGTGAACTTTTCAGATGCTTCTAATCCTTTTTCATGCCCTTGTTTTTATTTTTGTAGTGCATCAATTTATACATTACTCACTGAGAACTAGTAGTGCAGCTGGACTATGTTTAAGAATACAACAGGACATAGCATTTTATGTCTTTACTAAGGTGTGAAAATATTGGAAGTGAAAAAACATTTTGAAAAGTTTGTAATCAGCCCTGCCAGTGACAACTTCACGTCATATACAACACATGTGGCTAGATTAGAAAATACAGCTGCATCTGTACACCTAGGCAACTTCTCAAAACACATAGGGAAGAGCATTCGATCATAACAGCAGGCAGACCTGTTTGGTTTCCTTTTATTTCTTCTGTTAACCTTTTCCCTAGAACACCACTTAATATCTTATTCTTCTATATGATCCAAAAAAAAAACCCAAAAGAGACCACACAACCCCCCCATCTTCTTCATTCTCAGAGGGATCAGGTTTAAAAAACAAACAAACAAACAAAACAACAAAACCAAAACAGATTTGAGATTATATTCTGTATATGTTCAGTCCTGATCCAGATGCGCTTTTAAACATTTTCACCAAGAGCCTACTAGACTGATCAGTGCAAGGACAGAAGAATGTTAGGGGTTGAGTCTCAGATAATGTGGCAAGTAAATACTGTCTAATAGAATGAGTCTTTCCCCATAAATATAAGAAATGGAGGAAAATGGATTTGAAGGCTGGTTTTGGTTTGTTGGATTTTGGTGGTTTTGTTTGGGTTTTTAAGCTTGTTATTACACTTATTAAAATATTTCAAAAACAGGCTAAGGCATATATATTTCAACAGAAATTATAATCTCACCAGGGAGGAATGATAGTTGAAATCTCCCTCAGCCAGTGTCTGCTGTTTTGTGATAACGTAAGCACAGCATTGAGTGTAACACAGTTTGCCAAAGAATAACACGTTCAAAATGGTGTTTCCAATTTTTTTTTTTTAAACAAAATATTTTTTACTAAGCCATCTAGTAAAAGTTTGATGGAATTGTTATATGTAACACGTCAAAGCGTATGCTTCTTAAGATGGCATTATTATCAGGCATTAACAGCCAGAAACCACAGTGAGAGAAAAGCCTCTTTTATAAATATGTTTTGTTGTTAGTGCATTGTGTATTGATATTGTTGGGTTTTGTTCTTCTTATAAGAAAGAGAGAAACATTTGCAGCTTTTAGACACAGGAACTAACTCTCCATGGTCTTGCGCTTCTCAGTTTGCACCAATGAAATTTGAATATCTGCTTGTCTGATCTGATATAATTTTACACCATATTGTGCATACATCTTTGGACAGATGTAAGTCATTTGCAAAATTTAGAGGGCAACAGAAGAGTCAGAATTCTCCCAGTTGGGAAAAAAAGGATGCAAGTTGTTAGCTTTGATACTGCACATAACTTTGATTATCTCATTTATATAAGAAGAGAATAAAATGTTTTTCTTAGTTTGAGAAGTTCAAATTGATTGTACTTTTTTTTTGGTGAAACACAAGCCTTAATTTGTGCATGTTAAATCACTGTGTGCAATGCAATACTGATACATCAGAAGGAATATAGTGCAAAATGCTGTTAAGTTTGCTGATCTCCTTCAGGAAAAGCAACTTTAGAAGTTTTGCTATAGTTTCCTTCAATAGTGAACAATTATTCAGTCCTCGGGGAGCCTCAGGTGCCTACAAGGCACAAGCTCGTGTGTGAAATAACTTCCTGATTTTGTTTGATTTCAAACTTATTTTCATGTTTTGCATTTGTACCTTGTTCTTTCAGACACTGGCATAGACCATCAGGCTCTCCTTAAACAGTTTGAGCATCTGAACCATCAGAATCCTGACACGTTTGAACCTAAAGACTTAGATATGTTGATCAAAGCAGTGAGTGCTAGATATATAAACTTCTCTGGGGTTTTTGTGGTGTTAATTATTGTGGGTTTTTTTCCTCTAGGTGAAGACAAATTCTTATATATATACCACTTTTTTTATAAATGACATGCAGTTTTCATTTTCAGAGAAAAGTCAGTTGTCTCCCTTGCACACTTGAAAACTGTTGTCAGTGTGCATTCTGCTAAAGAGCTCATACCTTTTGGGGTAGCATCTTACAGGACTTGCCTTCATTTACCAGTACAAACTACAGGAATAAAGCTCACCTTTCTGATGGGTCATGTTCTTACTCTGAAATAATCCAGGAGTTAATGTTACTATTTGAAACTGCACTTAATTAGCATGGGACTTAACTTGAATTAATGTATTATTAGTTAGTGAGAAAGGACACCTTGACGACTTCTTACTGTGTAGTTGCAAAAATTGTCTAGCAGTTGAATCCTTGCAAATTAGTTTCTGTGAAAATAACAAAGTGAGATGTTTCTGCATCACTGTCCCATGAAAGGAATCCCTCAACTAGTCTACTTTACATTTAAAAGAATGGCAATATGGCCAGCCTTACCCACAGATCTGAACAATACGGTGTGTTTACTGTCACAGGTGTTAACATAATCACTTGATATAATCATATGTCTACAAATATCTGTATTTTTAGGCTACAAGTGACCTGGAAAACTATGATAAAACCCGCCATGAGGAGTTTAAGAAGTATGAGATGATGAAAGAACATGAGAGGAGAGAGTATTTAAAAACACTGGATGAGGAAAAGAGGCAGCGAGAAGAATCCAAATTTGAGGAGATGAAGAAAAAACATGGAGATCACCCTAAAGTTCACCATCCTGTAAGGCCACAGTCTTTTATTACATAATTGGGTAGAAGCTTTCCTTTCTGGGGAGAAAAAGCTAATAAAGAAAAGGGTGTATCTTCTTTGTTCTCAGCAATTGCCTCTTAGCATTGACATGGGAACAATGCTGAGAGCATTACAAACTCCACTAAATAGACCCACATTTTTTCCTGTACAAGTATGCTATTTTCTGGCAGCATTATTATTTACAAAAAGCTGAACTTAAGAGGAAGAAGCCAGAACACCATTCAAAGCTGTGGGGATGCCTTCATGGATGTGCCTGGCTGCAAGGAACTGCATCATAGTACCATTTGCTCTAGAAAAAAGACAAAATAATTTAACTTCCTTCAGCTGTTGCTTCTAGATGAGGCTCTGTGTCCATGTCTAATACTATAGGTGTTCCTTTTTAAAAGAATATACATTTCCTTGACACTCCCTCTTTCCCTTGGATTTTCTGTCTAATAAAAGTATTAGACCTGACCAAAGTGGAATTAAAGAAAATTTCATTGATTCCATTTGCAACATGAACAGTAAAATAATTTAAAAAATAAAGCCTTTCAGAGAAACCATAAAGCAAAAGTACTCCAAAAAAATTACACTCAATCATCTTTTGAATAGTTTTTCTTTGTAATCAATCCATAGGGAAGCAAAGATCAACTGAAAGAGGTGTGGGAAGAAGCAGATGGACTAGATCCTAACGAATTTGACCCCAAAACATTTTTCAAATTACACGGTAAGAGGTTTAATTTAATGAACAAGTTAAGTGACTTTCTGTTACCTTCTCCTGAGAGCAAGTTTGTGTTTTGCTAGGATGAAGCCTTATACCTTGAGCAAATTGGATAAATCCAAAGAGTATAAAGGAGAAAATATTTATGTTAGTTTGTAAGTTTACTGCAAAGTTTTAAATGGGGTTAAAAGTTGCAAACAGTTTTCAACTATGCATAAAATCATACAGCCAATAACCAGTAGTGATTCCTCAGGGAAGTATGGGCACTTAGAGGACTGGCCATATCTGTAAGTTTGCTCACACACTGTATCATACTAGGAATAAAGCCTTAGAGGTGGGTGGGGGAATTGTCTTTCTCACTGTCTCATCTGCAGGTAAGTGCCAGGCACCCCTTGTCTTTGGAATAGTCATAGACATGCCAAGAGTCCGAAGAAGTTGCAAGACTCCCTTAATAAAACAAAACCCAAAATGCCCCCAAATCCTGCCTCTGGTTTTCGGAGCAGTGTGAAGCTAGAACCAATAAAATAGTAGCAGAGTTGAGGATGCATCTCAATGGGCATTTTGCTTTAAATGTGATAGTATACCTGTGTAAACTTATGTTCTGACATTGTTAAATGCTTCATAATAAAGTACACTTAAGCATCCCTGCCTGGCACTGGACTGGGAAGGGTTGAACAGCACATAAATTATCTTTGAGATTAGTCAAATTCTAACTGAAGAAAAGTGTTCTAGTTTCAGTCTTGTAGTTACTAAAACTTTTTTTTTTCTAGAAAGAGATCTTGAAAGATAATTTTCTGAAAACTTTTGATAGTTTTTTTTGTGCAAATATTACCAAAGTAGAAATAGCTGAAATAATTTGCTTGAGAGTTTAGTATATAAAAAAAAATTGAAGCGATTTAACAAAAATATTGCATAACTACAACAGTCATTTGAACTAGACATTCTCTTTCAATCTCAGAGTTAGTGTAACTATATTAAGATAAAGAATACATCATTAGTTATCAGTATTCTCTCTGCATTTGTAATGAAAAGTCATTTTACAGTGACCTCTTCAAGTGTTGTATATTTATATAGATTTTCACATAATTCTCTAGGTTTTTTTGTAGAGTCATTCTGTTGGTTAAAGTTTTTCTACAGATTTTTGTTGCTCCCGAGTCTATTAACAGATGTAATTGTTAAATTGGGACAACTTGTTCTCAGCAACATTTTTTGACAATTGCACTCTCTGCAATCCTGTTGTGACCTGTTTCAGTTTGCTAATCTGAGAAGTAGGGTTATGGCTCTAAACTTGCCCAACCAACCAAAAAATACAGTTCAGCCAATGCCTGATAAAAACCAAAACAGAAAACCTGTGCTATCTGTGTAACTAGCATCTTGTTAAATTAAGTTTTAAATCCAGATGAGATATGTGTGCTGATACTTATGGAGAATTATTACAACTTATTTACAGAAAGTAATACATGTATTTTCAACACTTCTTTTTTTTAGATGTTAATACTGATGGTTTCCTAGATGAGCAAGAATTAGAAGCCCTATTTACTAAGGAGGTAAAAAAAAGTTCAGAAACTTAACTTGTTTCCGTAAATGGTTACAGGGATGTCTATTTTTTTCTGAGTATATTTAGGGGCTTTAGACTACAAATTAAGAGTATTCATGCCACGTTTTGTGCTGCCTTAATTTTTCTACAAGCGTAAAAAACGTATCAGTGGGGAAAATAAAGTAGTTGAAGCATAGAACTCAGACACCAGAGGTCTAGTGCTCATAGATTTCTCTGCTGCAGCCTTGTTTGAGATTTTGTAATTAATCTGCAGGATAGCTATACCTGTATAAATTGTAATGCAGAGAGCTGTACACCTCCAGCTAGATGCAGCCTGGTAGAGGTTCTACAGCTGGGTAGCTATGCTCATTCAGTGCTTATCAACAAGTCACAAGACTTGTTGAGAGAAAAGAGGTCATGCTTATATGAATTTGGTCAAAGACAGCACATTGTGAAAGAGGATACAGAAATTTCACATATTTTGTATCTAGCTGGTGTTGTAGAGGGGCACATGTACATCTGATAAAGTAGACAATCTCTTAGTTTCTTTAAGCCTTAACCTTAAAGTCACTTTTACTGCAATGTGCCCAGTGCTGAATTACAACAGGCCACATGAATTAACTGAAAACTTCATTCTTAGCAAGCAATGAAAGGCTCACGTGTTGCTTAAATACTGTGCTAAAAGAGAGTTACACACATACTCTCATGCTATTGGAAAAGGGATGTTTTTAGCAACATATCAAGCTACTGTTCCAAATATGCTCTGTCATTTGAATGAGCAGCCCTTTCTCCAGACTAACATTTGCTGATTTTGACTTTCAGCTAGAAAAAGTTTACGATCCCAAAAATGAAGAGGATGACATGGTTGAAATGGAAGAAGAAAGGCTGAGAATGAGAGAACATGTAATGAATGAGGTGGGGGAACTCATGTTCAGTAGAGCTGCTGATTTCCTTCTCTGTTCAGGAAATACAGTCCTCCTAACATGAAGGGTTGTCCGAGTACAGCAGAAGGGGTTCACCCATCACACTGAATACTGTTTGTGCTGGGATTCACATAAAGTTATAATTCTCAAGCCCTGTGTCCATATTCTGATGTAAATGCCCAGTGACTAGTTTTTATTTAAGACGTTCTAGAGAGGGAATTGTGGTGTAGCCTCAACTTTTGCAGATACTGAGATTCAATAGAAATTCCCTGTGAATTTTTTGTCAAATGGAGAAGACTCTAAACGTGCTTTTGTACTTTTCACACAAATCTCATTCATTTGACAAGAAAAATGTCCTCTTCCATGTAGTGCACCTTTGTCCCTTCAGAAGAGGTCTCAGAGCTCAAGGTATCACCTATGGCAGTGAACCTTTACCAGTTCTGACAGGTTTTCAGCTCAAGAGATAGAGGAAACAGAAGAGGATATTTTGAACCACTGTGGTTTTCACTTGTATCTTTTCTGTCTTAAGCTATATTCCTTAAGCTTGAGGAGTGGAGAAAGCCTGATTTTCTATTAAAGGGAAGCATTTCCTCCCTTTCACTCAAAGGATTCTGACACAATTCAGCTGGGGTTTTTTTTGATGTTTTAAAACCTCCTTATCCAACAGTGATTGTTTGACTCAGTTACAAAATTATTACCAGAAGGCTACAAACATTATTCTCAAAAAAAAATCATGCATTCCACTATTAGTGTTGGGGCTGTGACCACTAAAAATGTTTCCAATAACACCAATGAATTTTGAAGTAAAATGTGAGGATTTACTTTTTATTTCCATTTTTGTTAAGCTATATAAGCTTGTGAGGGGGGTTTTCAGAAGATGTTAAAGGCATTCCTTTGAAAATGGGACATTTGAAAAATAAAATGGTTATATTTAAAGATATTTGCATGATGAAATTAAACAGTACCTCCACCAAAACCCATCTTTCCGGTTAAGTTTAATTTTTTTTTGCTTCAAATAGGTTGATGTCAATAAGGACCGGCTAGTGACTTTGGAAGAGTTCCTGCGAGCTACAGAGAAAAAAGAATTTTTGGAGCCAGATAGCTGGGAGGTAATGAGAATATGTTCCAAGTGCAATATACGGTACAATTACCATGACTCTAACCAGGAAACCAAATAGCACGTCTCTGACCTTTGTTTTTTTTCAGTTCTGTTTTGGTATGTGTGTGGTTACGCACCTTAGGTGAACGTAGTGTAGCAGACTAATGTGATGCAGATGTCATCTTTGAGCCACACAAACAGCAAAGGTCTTGTGCCACCCTGTGGATTCTAGAAGAGCTTTTCCCACATGCTTTACAAACAGAAAATGGGCATTTTGGTTTTGAATCACTTTAAAGGGGAGATAAGAAGCAAGAAGAATTTTTTCCACCTACCTCTAGTAAAACTGCTGAGAAAATAGCTGAGAAACAGCCTTACAATGAGTGTGCTAAGATTTTACAGTGTCATGTCTGGGTATTTTGATGAAAAGTCTGAAAGTTGTTTATTGAGCTGTACAGTGCAGCTAGTAATAATTTCAGTGGGAAGATAGTAAAATATTTATGCATAACTGGCTAAACATTCCTGTTTGTATGTATTTTCTTGCAGACACTAGATCAACAGCAGCTTTTCACTGAGGATGAGCTGAAGGAATATGAAAGTCATATTTCTCAGCAAGAAGATGAGCTTAGAAAGAAGGCAGAAGATCTTCAGAAGCAGAAGGAAGAGCTGCAGAGGCAGCATGACCAGCTTCAGGCTCAAAAACAAGAGCTTCAACAGGTACGTTTATGAAAGAGATTCTCCCCCTCCCCCCCTGCCCCCCTTTATCCTTAGATTTGTAATGGCTCAATCCCCAACTCTGGACCATTCTTTACCTTATCTCATATGAATCTTGGTTGAATTCTAAATTTAACTGTATGACAGCAAAACATAATCATAGAATCATTGAGGCTGGAATATACCTCTGAGATCATCAAGTCCAGCCTATGACCCCAACACCACACCACCCAGCTAGACCGTGTCACTAAGTGCCACATCCAATCTTTCCTTAAACACCTCCAGGGATGGCGACTCCACCACCTCCCTGGGCAGTCCATTCCAGCGCCTAATCTAGCATCCAGGATAAGAGCAAGCACCACAAGCATCTGAACTCAGTAGTAGTATGCCCATTAACAAAGATCTTACATAATGATTGCAATGGTTTAAGTGTATTCATTTATGTCACATCAGAGAAAGTTGACAGATTCAAGTTTTTCAACTGTCATATTTTATTTTTCACCAGGTCGTGAAACAGATGGAACAAAAGAAACTACAGCAAGGAAATCCTCCTGCAGGACCAGCTGGGGAACTGAAATTTCAACCCCGTATGTGACTTTCTGTGTAGATACACAAACTTCAAAATAAGATACCAAATATAAAAGTAATTTAAACTATATTTCTGTTGAAACTGTTAACATAATACGGTTTTAATGATCTCTGTAGAGAAGTTCACTAAACTGTGTTTAAGAGGGAAGTATGGAACTCTCCTGAAGTATTCCTGAAGTATCAGTGCTTATGTCCATAGTGGAAAACCAGAAGTTCTAAACTGAGGCATCAAATGGGCAGAGAAAAAGGGTCGTGCTGTACCTGTCAGTCCAAAAATATTGAGATCTAAAATACCTGGGATTTCAAGATAGCTGGGATTTCTCTGGATTATACAGAGAAGAATAGGGACTTACAATTGACCAGGTCTGTCTGATGCTCTGTGGCTGCATTACCAGTCTGACTGCAGAACAAATCAAAACATTTAAATGCTTAAAACAAGTCTATCCTCAGTGGCCAATTTACCAGCAGTTAGGCACAACATGACATGATAAGTTAGTTTTAGACAGTACAAATGACCAATTACTTCAAACCTCAAGAAGATAGTGTCATAATAAATCATTGCATTTGCTCGTTGGTGGCAACAAAATGGTCAGGTATATATTAGCACTTCTTATCCATAACACATTGACTGTGTTTCTTTTGTGCATTAAAAGGGCTCTGCTCTCCCACACCTCCTAACTTGGCTATTTTTCTCTCCTCTAGAAAGATTGAAACTAATATGGCTTTATTGGTTTTTGTGTTCATGTCCTTACATTATGAGTAGACCTCAATAACTTCTTGACATTAATCTCAAACATAAGACTTCAGACTGTATCCAGGCAGACTTTTGAAGCTCATAAAAGTGGGATTTCAAACCTTAAACGTTATAGTCAGTGATTACAGCTTGCTTTGTTGAGTAACCTGAAATTCTATCCCTTTTTCTGTGAGGAGAAATAGTGAAATTTCAGTACCAATTTAACTTTATCTTTCATTTGCTTCAAAACTGCCTGTGGGTAGTTTCATTTTATGATACTTAGTTCTGAGAGCCTCACTTCCTTTCACTTTCAGTAAAAACATCATGTGTAATAGCAGATGTGCTCAGAGTTGGAGTAACAACACATCTTTTGATACTGGGAATATTGTAGCAGATACTGTTCCTAACGCATATATTATTTTATGTAAAAACTTTCTGCAAAGTCATTTAATCAGGTGTCATAAGAATTCATTATATTAGCCAGAACTAGTCCCTACTCATTCAGTGAGTTAAGGAGATCCAAGCAGACAGTATGTCTAAACTGTAGGCTACTGCAGCTACTGAGGGTAATTTATGGGCAGGAGGGAATCACAAAAATGTAGCTACAAGTTCTGAAATCTTCAAAGCTTGAAAATTAAGTGTTATGCAAAGGGAGAATGTTGTAAGTATTGTTGACACAGTGAGGAGTAAAATAAGGAGCCAGTTGTTAATTATGTGGTTTATTTTTCAAGCTTTCCATATTGGGATTAAACATTTCATAAAGCCATAATGTATTTCAGAAAGAACAATCTCCAAAGAACCGATGTGTTACGTCAGTAAAAATCTTTCACAGAAAAAAGGAATCAACTAGTAATCTAAGAAGAAATGCTGAATATTATAATAATGTAGTCTAGTGGGTAATCGCAATTTGATTTCATTTTTAGTCACATAGAAAATTCTTGATTTCACTTACAAACCAAAAAAATAGAAGATTTTGTTTGATTGTCCCTACACTAGAAACTTTCCTTTAGAGACTTCACATTTGGGGCCAGTTTAGCTGAGAAGTTACATACGGTTTTATTCTTGTTTTACAGCTGGTGAACACAAAGTTGGAGATGCACCAAAACATCCTGCAGGAGGTGATCAGCCTTTACCACCAGGACATGTCCAAGAACCAGCTGCTGGAACTGATCAAGTTCACCCTTAACCACTTGTGCCTCAACTTTATAGCATCTTTATTATTTGGGGGGTGGGGGGGTGGCAACAGGAAATCAGTGAAATATGAACTCTCCACTTTCTTCCCCAGATAGTAAAGTCATTGGAATATTAGAGATGAAGTATCAATCCAATTTGAATCACAAATTAAGCTAATTTTCTTTCCAATGCATCAGTGAGAAATGCAAAGGGATTATTTAGAGGCAATAATGGAGGAGGGAATTAGTATCCATAGTTTCCTTAAAGATTTTTATGGCCAGGGGACTGAGCTGTTGAACTCTTCTCTTGCGAAAAGGGAGGAGATGTCTGCCATTCTTTGTTTAGGCATGAATCACAATCTTCTCAGAGAGGAAGCAGGAAACTGGCCTGAATGTTGTTAGATCTAGTTTTATGTAGAAGCTCTTTCCAGAAATGCTGAGAAGGAAATTAATAATGATACAAAAACCATAGATAAAGGCCTACCATTTCCAGCACTACCAAACCCTTTCTTCTTTGAGACCAAATAAAAATCAAACTTCTAATGCTTAATCACAGAAAATTTGCACTTTCTGAAATCTAAACAGCAAAGAATTATGTGAAACAGTGAATATTTTTCATGTTTACAGGAGCCTAAGAATTTCACTGTAAGCCTTCAAAAGGAATACTGTACTTCTGGTGTGTTGGTCTGAACTGTCCTCCTTGTTGAGACTAATACTCAACTGGCTCTTGGGACAGTGCTTTTGTCCCTGTTTCTTTTATCAGGTGCCAGCTGATCTCAAAATTTTACATGTTATGAAGTAAGCTTTTTATGTTAATGGAAATGTTGTGCAGAATAGAACAAGACTCATGGTCTTTTTCTGCACAGATTATCCTACCTCCTATGATAATACCCAGTTTTTCAAAATGCACCGTGTGCTTCAGAAAGCTCTTCTCAAACATGAACTTTTGACTTGTTAAGAGTCTCACTCTTAGCTCTTACTAGTTTTCCAGCAATTGGCGTAAATTTATAAAGTGTCCTAAAACAGGGGTGCTACTTGATTGTGTTGTTTTAGTATTGAACCAGGATAGATCCCTAATGTTGTAAGCCAAGAATATACAAGAATAAGCTGATTTTCCTGTCAGTTTGACTAAAATGTTGAAAAGTTGTGTGATAGTCCTTGCTTGTCACTCTTTTCAGACTGAAGTATCCTAAAGTGTAAACCCTGTTTGGGTTTTTTGTTTCGTTGGGTTTTTTTTGTTGCTTTTTTTAAACATGGATTGTTCAGATTGCATAATGCTGGCTTTGAACAGATGCACACATACCTTGGCAAACATCTTTTGTATTTCCTTCCTATTCTGTGGCTAGCTGGCACTGTCGTTAAAGGAGATCATTTAGGTTTTGAGCAAAGAAACATAGACAAGATTATGTTATAGAAAGATGTTCTTTTCAGACTAAGACTTGAATATTTTAGGCAATTACTGAAAAAAGACAGGAGGCAATTGCTAATATTTTGTGTTGACATTTGGGATGTTTCTCACTTTGAAGCTAGGCTTATACCTTCCATGTTTAAGGCTTCATTCATAAGGTTGGAGCATATTCTTGTTCTCTGCAAGTACAATAGAACTCACTACTGGAACAGATTAGATTTGCTTAGCTGTTTCATCTTGTTGGTTGTCATGTCACATTTCCTTCATTTATACCACTCAAACAATATAACGTCTTTTACTTTTTTTGTTGTTTGTTTTCTATGCAAGTGGTTAACATTTTAATTTAGTTTTCCAAACCAGGGTCTCCTGTTAGCAATTCTAATTTCAACTTGATTATGTCTTTGTCAGGAGACTAAAATACCTTTCAACAACTTTATCTGTTTGCAAAGAGGCCCAGACATAGTTACACTTACATTCAGACTAGTAGAGTTTCATAGGGCACAGCCCTGAGTTTGGGATTGTAGCCTGATAAAGGGTAGCAGGGAAAGGAAGAAAACAAAGAGGAAATTAGTCAAATGTTGTGAAATAGGTGAGGGATTTTTTTTTTTCACTGTTCTCCCTGTCCCACATGAAAGTTTAAAGAGGACAAATAATACAGCCACATATGTTTGTAGAGAATCAAGGACCGAAATCTCTGGTGCAAAAGCATTTCTACCGTACAAATCATTCCTTTAGGCTACATCTGCCCTCTAACAAATGTCATTATGTATAATGACATGCTTTGTAATGTAATGTTCAAGCTTCGGTTTCAGTGCAACCTCTTACATTTTGATTGAAAGATCCTGACTCTCCCTGCTCTTGAAGGTGGACATTATATCTCCCTTACCCCACTGAATTTAAAACATCCCTAGTTTTGTAGAGAACTATTGTAACTTGGGTTCTGAACTCAGCTTCTGCTCACCACTGTCTAGTGAGCGTCTGGTGACTCTGAGGAAGCTGCTTGTGAAAAGTCAGTTTTCGCTTGTCATTTCATCACGAGTTAGCATTAGCGTCAATTCCTTATTTTGTGTTTCAGCTAGCCACTGAAGTGCGTTCAGCCTAAAACAGTGCATGTCTTTCCTTCAACTGCTGATACCTAAATGTTGTTCTCGTCAGTGTTAATTTAATTAACTTGCAGTTTAGCAATATGCTACAGCCTTTCTTTGCATGTTTCCACTTCTGAAAAAAACATATTTTAAACGCGATCACCAGTTCTAAGGTTAATCTTGATTATTGTTAAGAGATAAAGTCAAACTAACAATTATTTGCCCTAAGTTATACGGAAATCAGAGCCTCAGTCCTCGATAACACTTAAGGTATCAAACTCCTACTGAACATATCTTAAGTTTGTTGCCTAAATGTTTTTCAGATGAGAGCCCAAATGCTCATCCACCCAATTCAGAAATCTGTTGTCCTTCACGCCCAGGCTAAAAAGAGGTCTCTATCAGAGTGTAATAAAGTAACCAACTTTGGATCGCTTCTGAAGTGTGATTTAAATAATGGTTATCTTACTGTGAGGAATATCTACCTTAGAGGTTATGCAATGTGCTGAAGTCATTCTTACCTATGAAATATTTAGCAGATTCGTTGCTTTTTAATGTGCTTGTTGTTTTTGATGCTAATATCTTCTTTTAATTGGGTTCTCTCTTCCATAAAGGAGACAAAGTATTGGCCACTAGCAGCATGTTTCTTCCATGGTACTGATTTCTCAGGAGCTTTTTAAAATTGAATAAAAAAGAATAAAAAAAATAAACTAAGCTTACAGCTAGAAGTAGAAAGCTATAACAACAGATGAATAAAGGACTGGAATATCATGGGCACCACTGCTGTCACCTGTACTCTGCTTTTCATTTAGGAAGCAATTACAGGAAAGCTGAATGTAACTTCATACACATACCAGTTCCAAGACAAAGATGCAGAGATTTGGTTTTGTACTTGGCTGGGATTTCAGTAGTAGGATGAAAGGGTAAGGCTTGGTCGATGTTATACAAACGCATATCCTCCAGTGCAATATATGTGGGGGGAAAAAAAAGCCCCACTCTGTACTTTGTATAAATTAGTTTTCAACCAGATTAAAGTGAAGCTCAGCACAGTGACAGACATCTATTGTTCTATTTTAAGTGTGTGCGAAAGAGGCTGGTTTAGATCTTGCCTAAATGCACAACTTTGTGTTTCTGCTTAGAGGGCCTTCCTGTTTGCCTTCCGCTTTTTGCTTTCTGGAAAGATGTGAAAAGGAAGTTATAGAAAGATAAGTATTTTGTGTTCTTCCCTGGCACCACCTGCCTCATTGCCATAGCTAGTCACTAATTACTGACTTGAATGCTCAAGTATCTATATTCATAAAAATATAAAACCAACTAATTAAAATGCTACTGGCAACACCATTAGAAACTTGACAACACCACACCCTTCCCTGCCTTGTTTATATTCCAAACAGCAATCCTAGAGAAGGTGAAGCACCCACAGGTTTAGTAACAGATTTTTTCTGTATGTTCCTTTCTCTTTGCTTACAGACGTTGCCTTCAAATCCAGGTGTCAGCCCTGCCAACAGTGTGTCTCTTGGGGAGATTCACAGGACATGATGCTATATCCACCCATATTAAGACTTCCACTTTGTAAATGTATCATGATTAAGAAAAAATTGGTGTATGGTGGCATTTTGCAAAGAAGTGAAGCTCTGAGCCATGGATTGTCCTTTAGTAATTCATGCAAAAGTAGGTAGCATATGCCAGGAGCCGTCCCTAAGACTTGCCCCAAAAGTACTTTCTTAATTCTATGCTCAATATCTGTTATGTACTGAAATACCAAAGTATTGAGAGTCTCTTTTGAAAACATAGCAACACTCACTGAATAAGTTACCTTTCTAAAAATTAACTTTTATTTTTCCACACGATGGGAAGTAGGGAACTAGCTTAAGTTCTGTGATTTACACATCCACAGATAGCAAATATCAAAACCATCTACAGTCACCCTAAAGCTTTCTAATGCCTTAAAAAGCTCTACTTGCCAGAATCACTTTGTATCCAATAGTAATGCTTTTGAGAATTATACTAGCCAATACTATGCTAAATGTAGCCTGCATACTTGCTTGTGTAGTAAACTACAACATCAATGAGGGAAAGTAATTTTTACAGGGATACTTAGGTTTCTAAACCTGGCATATTTTTCAGTGACAAATGCAGGGATAGAGCAGCTCTACAAAGTTGACCTCTCCGCTCATTGCACCTTTTCCACCAATTCAGACAGCTGTTAGTCAGAATGACTGCACACCAACTGCTGCTCACAGTTTGTGTTTACTCAAATGTGTATTTCCTTAACACAACTCATAGCTGGTATCTTCTAAGAAACTGCCCATAGAGCCCTTTCTGTGTTATAGAAGGGGATGATGCATACAATACACAGTTTCCTCTTATATCTCCTTTCACACCCTATACTATTAGCTTACCATTGCTGGTAAAACTACATTCAGAAGAGGACTTCCAATTTTTGTGCTTCCTATCACCAGTAACAGTGGAGAAAGTAGGATGGAGGTGCAGGTAGCCCTCCACCTCCACTGTGCATCATACCAAGCTACCCCACTGCCCAAACTCAGAGCCCACCTAGGAGGAGAGGATGAGTCACTCAGCCATGGAGTAGAGTGCTATAGAAACCTGTATGTATGGAAATTTCCACAATCCCAGAGAGACACTAGATACTTCAGTAGCAATGAGTGAAATCCTTGAGCCCATACCTATTTTACAGGCTGTGCAGATCTTGCCCGTGCAGTCAGTACCATGGAAGAGTGATGCAACATCTCCTAAGACACAATGATTTTTCCACATAAGCACACACAGTTACGTACCGTTTCTTCACTAGAGGGCGTCTAAAACCAGGATTATTGAGCACTTCAAAAAGAGAATTAAGTAGCAAAGTGATGGCATAGTAAAATAGGATGTTGCAAGCTGAATGGTCTCTCAAAAGCCAAACAACAGTTGTCACATTTCAGAAGGGTTGTTTGGGGTTTTTTTTATTTTCTTCTGCAAGAGGGTATTTCTTACATGATGCTGTTTCTTTCTGGAAAATACCCTGAAAGCACAAATGAGCACTAAGCTAATGGTGCTCTTCCTGAATATAGACGCCTCTGTACCATGCTTGATCCCCGAGTACAGTACACCACAGGTGGGTAACAACATGAGAATCACTCATTTAAGGATTTTAAAATGGCAAGCTACTGGCCAGGGAAAGATACTGTTTATTTACATTTATCACTGGAAACCACAGTCCTCCTAGAGTGGGATCCTACACGTTAAGACAGTGAATAAAAAAGGCAATGCTGCACTATTTCTGCCAAAAAGATGCCAACTCATCATCACTCCTGAAGCTGTTCAAGGAACAGCTTCTTTGGAGGTAGTTGGTAAGTTGTTTCATATTAGCTTTTTTTCTCAGGGATTCTAAAGGTAAAAAATAGCGTATGTCAGATGGGGATGCCAGTTCATGAAGTCTTTGAAGCTCCCACAGAAGCACAATCATCAATGAATAGCCAAGCAAACTGATAGAAATTGTGATGTTAAATATGAGAACTGGAATGAAGAAATAGGGTGTTACTAAGGCATGCCTGAAGTATTTAATCAGTTTCGATTTGTTGTTTAATTGTCTATATTCAGTGTTATGCTGCTTACTACATATAAAGCCATAGCTCATTTTCAACCACTCTGGTTTTACAATGGTTACTGTAAATACCCTCTTGCTATGCCTTTTTTTTTTTAGCAAGGAAAGAGGAAAATTAAGTGCTGTAAATGTTCACTAGGTATTATAAAATTATCAAGAACTTAAATCACATACACTATTCATAGTCTAAATAAGTATCTGCATTTTAACAGTAACTCAGACAAGAAAAATAACCAGCTAGTCATCTGTCCTGATAGGTAGATTTAGTTCAATCCACAGGTAATTACAGTATCATCAGAATGGTCTTTATTAATTTACCTATTAATTATTTACAGCTCCCAAGTTGCGTTTTAGTTGGCTCAGTCTTTGGATTAAAAGCTGCCTGTCTCTTGGTTGGACTGATTGCTTTCCTCTATATTAAACAGCATAAACCACATAAGTGGTTTCAAGTGTCTCAATTCTATTTTGATTGTATTACAGTTTCTACATTGAAAAGTTCTGTTGCAAATCATTTTATTCCAAGGGTAATAGGAGGGATGAGCAACTACAGCTGGCACTGGAATAATCCTTACGACTGTTGTGATCTTTAGCCACTGCTCCCAAAAGAAATGCTCACATACTTCTGTTCCTATTTGCTTAAAAGCAACGTTTTCATTTGGTACTTTGGTGGCTGCAGGCAGGCTGGAGATTGTTGAGCCACCTGCGCTGCTACGTGGTGCCACAGCCCTGCGCTGTTTGGATTCTGTGGCAGGCTGACTGACCACACGGCACCAGCCTTACGGAGGCCCAGGCGTTCGTTACCAGTCGGCATTGTATCCATTTGGGCCGCTAGCTTGTACGTCCTTTGTCATAGCTCATCTTTCAGTCTAGATACGTCCTAAATGTTTTATACGTCCCTTGGGCTCCTCAGGACAAATCCAGGGTGGCAGCAGTTTTGCACCGAGCATTTTTTTTTCCCCATTTATTTTAAAGAATAAAATAAATTGCAACATAGTAGTTATGAAATAGGGAAAAATTAGTGCTGGGATGAAACATTTGGAAGAAGCTGTTTAGAGTCACCAGATTGTGAGCTTTCATCCCAAACCGTTAACACTAAAAACTTTTTATATGAATTATCCACAAGAGAAGAGTGCAAATGTTCTTGTGCAGTAAGGTGCAATGTAACACACAATGTTATGCTGCAATAGAAGAGGAAGCAAGTCCGCTAATGGACTGAGAGGATCTGAGAGCTTTTCATTTTCAGGTGCACAAAGAAGTGAAACTCAAGAAATTCTTACAAAAAATGACCAACCAAAAAAACCCCGACACTCTTGGAGTAGCATACCAGGAATATTTTACTGCAGCAGCTTTTTAATGGAGGACTTTTTTGCATTAGCAAAGTCTCCTATTGTCTCTGAGATAGGAGATATCCCTACAGAAACCACCGTCAGTAAGACTGCCTGTCTTAAACTTTCCATGTCAAATTTTGTACCTTACAATATCAAGCACTGAATGTATGTATCAGAGCCACAAAGACTGGATGGTTACCTGCAGCCAAAGTCATGAAAACGAATATTGGAGAAAATTGATTATATCTTTGCATAAACAAACTACACTTCTCTCCAAAGGCATCTGACAATGGTAAAATACTAAGATGTGAGGTTTTTCATCCATCTACACTCAACACTTGTAGAAGGTGTTGAGGCTTGTTCTACAAGCCTTTCAAACACTTTTTTTATTATTCAAAATACAAACTTCTTTTAGTGTGGCTGGATAAAGGAGTAAGACACCCCACAAAGTTAATAGAGGTACTGGAATCTTACCTAAAGGAGATTATATTTTTAAGGGAGTATTTAAATACATCAGAATAATGTGGAAATTACCAAATTTTCCATCCCAGTTAGGCACAGAACGAGCTATAGCTACACCGTAAACTTTAAAAATGAACAGAACTATCCTCCTACAACTCGCTAATGATCAAATCAAACCTCTTGACTAATACCGATCAGTTATCTTTTTAACCTGCTTCAGAAAAAAAATGAATGAAATAGTCCTAACACACCATTTTAGTCAGGCATTCTCTGAACTGCATCCACATTTTTTTTAAGTCGGTAAGAATACACGTGTTGAATTTATCACACTTCGGAGCCGTTTCTCTGGGAGTCAGCATGAAAACCAGTGATGACTGCATATTGAGTAATGAGAACATACTACTAAGCATTTTGTGGATTGGTGTAAATTTGGTAATACTTTTTAATAGAAGATTGTAGATTTTTCTATGGGTACATTAACTGCCTTTATGATAGATAAGTATAAGACTATTACTATTGTAAATAATTGTATTTCTTCTTACTTTGTAGAAGAACTTAACCAAGCTGCTAATAAACTGTCTCTGACTGCAAATCAGAGCCACATAGAACCTTAAAGAATTCGTTTTAATGTAGAATTATAAAGACCATTCTGATAATATTGTTCTTGCCTCACCAGGTTACATGACTGGAAGGTATGATAAATGACAGGATGGCTTCTGCAGCAGCTGCACACCCCTGTGTCTCTTACAGGAGTCCAGGTCTAGGATCAGCAACGCATGTGTAGAAGGGGAAGAAATAGGCAGGATGTGTATTGTCGACCACTACCAAAGAAGTCGTCCCTGAGTTAATACCAGTATTTGTTAAACAACGACTTTTTTTTGATATGGAAGTCACCCGAAAGAGGCAGTAAGAGATCTCTGGCAGTCCATAGAGAGGTTCACAGAGATCCAGGACGTTTTTGAACACTGGATAGTTTCACATTGGGCCTGCTCAAGGCTAAGTCCAAACGGGAGGAGTAAGCAGGCAGGGAAGCGTACATTTGTACTAGTCTCTTCAGGTAGTTCTTTAATGTTGCAGGGCATCAGTGAAATGTGAAAATTGCAGTTTTAATAGTACACAAACCACTCAGCCAACACGGCACATTTAGTGAGTAGCTTTGGTGCCAAGACCTTTATCCTCTTCTCTCTGAAAAAATAAAATCAAAGATTCTGGTCCATCTAGCTAAGAAGCTGTCACCACTTTGACAATAAAATGCATTTACTACGCATCCAAAAGCTAGTGTGGATGTGACACTTCAGTGCTATGTATCTGGAAGGAACAGAAACAGGGTGAATTTAGCTACCTGGTTTAAGGGACTATTCCTAGTTGAGGAAGTAGAAAACAACAACTGTGAGGATGGATCTTGTTTCATCTGTGTAACTTGCAAAACAGAAAAGCAGAGCAAAGAATGTAGGATCAGATGTGACATTTCTACTGAAGATGAAACTTTTGAGGAAACCTACATTTTAGAATGTGATTGAGCTCCCTGTAACAATGGAACCAGACTCACTTCAATGAGAACAGATCTGCACATAACTATAGAAACACTTGTGATACCACTGAAATATCTTTAAAGGTGGTACTGTAATTGAAGAGTTCTGACTCTGGCTTACCGGGTTATGGCATACTATGGAATTTTTTGATATATTTTTCCTTTAAAAAGCGCTTTTCAAGAACACAACAGAAGTTGCATTATTTTCAGGCTAGGTACAGTAATGAACAAGTTAAAAAAAAAGAAATTAAGAAATAACAACTTTGCTGCAATTAAAAAAGGGAACATGAAAGAACAACCTCTCAAATGCATCCATTTAGTAAAGCAGGTAGATTCTAAGTGTAAAAATTTCAGCTATAGATGCCCAGGCAACACCTGATAGAAGAAAATCTGTTGAGAAAATAGATACTGCCTTTGGAAAAAAATACCTGTTTACCATCTACTATTCTAGATGGTATTCTCAGGAAGCATGAGCTTTTTCCATGGTAAAGCCAGGCATTAGTTATTTCAAATCAAGCCACCCTTGTGTATTCAGTGATCAGCACACCCACAGAGTGCTAGTCATCTAGAATACCACTGAGGGTGGCTGCATAGGATAGCTGCTTTACCCTCAGGGTCAGAATTTACCATCATTTTACATGAGGAAGCTGCTCTCTGGGCACTCTGCTCCAACAAAATTAAACATTTTGCAAGAAGAATACTCCAATCTTCCTGCTCATCTCACTGCTCTTCTTCTCCACCCATCCCATGAAAGAAGGATTATCTTGCTAACTTTTTTTCTCAAGTTTTAAAGCTAAAGTAGAACTAATAATACTGTAAAAAAATGCATTTAGGGCACAGATAGGGTGTGGAAAGTATTGTCCCAGTTACTTGTATACACTTACCAGGAGACAGCAGGAACTTAAAATCAGAGAATCATTTAGGTCCAAGTCCACCGTTATGATCATACAGTCCAACTGTAAACCTGACACTGCCAAGTCCACCGCTAAACCATGTCTTTAAATGCCACATCTACACATCTTTTAAATCCCTCCAGAGGCGGCAACTCCAATGCTTCCCTTTGCAGCCAGTTCCAGAGCTTGACAACCCTTTCAATTAACAAATTTTTCCTAATATCCAATTTAAACCTCCTCTGGCACAACTTGAGGCCATTCTCTCTTACTTTGTCACTTGTTACTCTGGAAAAAAGAGAACACCACCCACCTCACCACAACCTCCTTTCAGGACTTGACAAATAGGGCAAGCTGATCTCAGACCACAACATAAACAATGAAATCACTCAAATGCCTCAGCATATAGGATTATACAATATGCACAAGAGGCACATTCTCTCATGTTAGAGAAAAGGAAGATTTTTACTCACAAGGCACAAGAAGAAATTTCTAGGAGGTGCTTAACCAGAAGGAGACTTTTAACATAAAACATGAGGAACAGCATCACTGTTGCAACAGAGGCACCATCGGGGCCTATTTGAGTCAGCTGCCAAGCTCACTAACCCAATAGTACCCAACCCTAAGAGGGAAATCCTGGTGCTAATGAACTCCCTGGCAAGCTCTCTTGGATTTAAAGGCCCAGGATTTAACATGGGGGCCTGATTTGAAGCTCACTGAAGTAAAGGGCTCCTGCTGTTGGCACTGATGCTCATTGTCAATCTCTGTAACTCACCTCTGCTCAGGAAGAACAGCATTGAAATTATAACAACAAGGCTATTTATACACTGTGCCTGCCCTCCCTTGGGTAGAGAAAATGTAAATACAAAACAGTAAGCAGGTATTTGCCACTTAAAATAGCAAATGAACAATGAACAGCCAGGGAAAGAAAAGAGTGGCTCCCACCTCCTGACATAGCACGTGGCACTCCCAACTCAGAGCCTTGCCACCCTCATGTCAGCAGGGGCAGAGGATGGGGTGTTCTGTGTCTTCTGCCAGGGCAGACCCCAGGTCCTGT
Organism: Baryphthengus martii; assembly: GCA_013396935.1. Lineage (NCBI taxonomy): Eukaryota > Metazoa > Chordata > Aves > Coraciiformes > Momotidae > Baryphthengus > Baryphthengus martii. The sequence continues at coordinate 51,613 of VWZK01001570.1, forward strand.
GAGGGAAGGGAAGGGGAGACACGTTCCTCTGTGGGGCCACCATCACACAGCCTCTGGGCCCCCTCCAGTTCAAATGGGACTATTAAAGATTGCTCAGCTTTGCAGTAAGGGAGCTGATTAGGGAACCTCTCGTAGAGTTGCCATCTACATTTAAGCTCACTAACTAGGGCACAAAGGGTGATAGGATGAGTTGGCGAAGACTTTTAAACTGAGTCATTCCCTGCGATGACTCTTTAAAAGTCACACTATATATTAAAATAGGAGCATAAGCCAGAAAAACAGGCAGCATACCATCCCCTGTAGGCTCCCAGCAGTGCTAAGAGCAGGATGGAGGCAGCAGTATCTGCAGCCTCTCAAGAATGTCTTCTGCTCTTTTAATAGTTCTCCTTGGGGTGGCCGTGTTTGTATCATGTATCTTCCTCCTGTTGCTGAATCAAAAATAGTACACTGAGTCATTTGTTACACGCAGTTAGACAGTCACCAGCCACACTGAGCAGACGTCCCACTGCCTGCTCTGGTTCAGCTTACCTAAGGCCTCCTTCAGACCAGAGTCTTCTTACCTCAAACACCATCATTGCTTGAGTAAGGTCTGCAGCATGGAGGAAACCCCTCTTTCTGCTGCAGCACGTGCTTTCAGCAGGTTGGCAGATTATGTCCTTTGATCAAAAAATCCACTGAAAGAGGTGAAATTTTTTCTACTGCCTTCCAGGAAATTTGGTCAGGGCTGTTGGGCTTGAGATGCCCACACTGGAATGGGGCAGCTGGCCCTGGCTGAATGCAGGGCCACGCATGAATATGCACAGTCCATTTTTAGTGACAACATCAGTATGACTTTGAGCATGGGGAGAGAGAAAGGCGTAACCAGAGAGCCTAAAATGCAGTGATTTTGAAGCTTCTCCTCTTCTCCCTCAACTCCGACCTGAAGAGCTAAACTACTTTCCCTTCCACAGGGACCTACAAAATGAACAAATAATGATCTGTGGTTGTTTATCGATATCCAGTTCCTAGGAATACATATTTCCATGCTTTGTACAAAGTATCACTGTCAAAGTTGCAAGCTTGGCAATTTCACAAAGGATTTGGGGTTTCTAATATTTATTTTTTGCATTTTATTTCCCAAAGCACTCTTGTGCTCTATCCCAAATCAGAACAATCTATGCTAGCAGATCTACAATAATTACCTTTAGATGTGACTGATGTACGAAGAAAGAGTGGAAGAGGAAGGAAATCATGAAAAAACAAACTCACTTTTCAAAGAACTATTATTATTCATTACATTGATATTATTAACTAGTAATAAATAACTAACCACAAGAATAAGTCACCACGAAGCCCTTCTAACACTCCTTCCTGCAGGGTTCTGTGGTGACTGTACCTTGCTCAACACGCAGAAATATTTATCCACCGGATTGAGCAATGCTGTTTGTGCCCAGCCTGCCGGTTCACCTGACAGAGCAAACTGAATTTTGACATTGACCCCATTGCTAATCTTTGCTAGCATGTAAGCCCTGGCCCTGTTAGAGGTTTCTACACCAGCCTCTTGGATCTCTTTTTTTAGGTCTCTCATCTCGGCATCGTCGCATCTTTGCCGGTGTGAAGGGCTTCAAAAGAAAACAGTTTATTCCCTCTTGACGTTATCCTCTCACTGTGTTACTTGTGGATTTTAGATGTACTTACATTGTGTCCCTGACTCTCTTTTGTCTTAATATGAAGCCTCTTAAGTTCACTTCTGGTTTGTTATGTATTTTATGGGGATGTGGTCCTACTGAAGTATGCTGCTATAATACTATACTTACCCTGCGCCTTGGGGGATAAAGTGACAAAGTTCAGACCTTTTTATACTCTAATTTTGTATATGTATGTCACTTGATTTCGTTAGGAAACACAAGACAAATCCGATACACTCCGTGGCTACGTTCTCACCAGCAGTCACTATAAGTATTTTTAAACTATCGCATATAATGTAAGTGCTCTCCAGTCTCTGTGTCTGATTAATAAGCTCCGTGATGTGTCCATCCAACCAGCTTAACAAATGCCAATTTGAATGCACTAAATGCTAGGAACTAAGATGATAAACTGGTAATGTCTCAGGACTCTAAAGCACATGAAAGGCAATTCCCAAGGACATGGTTCTGCCACACCCTGAACTAAACAATGGGTTGCTACAAAACCTACAGCTTCCCACTTCTGGTGTCTACGTTCCCTTCTCTCGGGGAAAGTCCTGGTTGTGTAGCCTACAGCTTCCCTCACGCCGGTTTCTGTGCAGAGGAGCCGTGGAGGGGTACTGGCGGTGGGAGTCCCAGTGCACTCCCCCAGCTACTTGGCAGGATCCCAACTGCAATGCCACCTACAAAAAAGCAGATTGAGGCTGAAAGAGAGAGTTCAAAAGCCCACTCACTTTGGACTTCAGCTATGGAAAATGCGGCATTCACTCACTGCTAAGAATGAGGACATTTCTACATCAAATGATAGCAGTAACACCTTCAGAGCCTTGCTACAGAGAACCAGGGCGGTCAGCAGAAGTACAACTTTAAGAACACTTTCAGATATTCAAGTTTCCAAATACTGTGTAAACGACAGAAATAAAGGATCCTCACAAATAAGTAGTATCCCTAGTGCAAAATAAATACACTTATTCTTCCTTGCTCTGCCCCTGGAATGCTTTTGAATATTTTAAATGGTGAAAGAGCAGACAGAATTAAAATTACAAGAATCCTGAGATTCAAAATAATCAATGCTTTGATTGAAATAATTCACTATGATGATTTTAATAGTACAAATCCTGCCTTCCTCATAATATTATCATGCCTATTTATTTCAAGACTTCAGAACACTAGGCAGGTTGTTGTGAAAGAAGTGACGTAAAAGGTGGTTCTGAAAGCAGCCCAGAGAATCAAGCTGTTTTCTCCCGTCTTTCTGCTTCCATCTCACAGTGAACAAAGAGAATTTTCTACTGCTCCAGCACACATTTCCCTGAGGGAAAAAAGATTCTTGCATCAGCTCCTGAAAATAGTTGCACGGTAGTGCTGCTGAAGCTGCTTCACATTTAGGTCAAATCTTGAAAAAGAGCTTTAAAATGCTACCAGAGCTGAAGAGGTTTTGTGCGAGAGCCTTAAGATGACTCTTACCCATTGAAATGAGGCACTACACAGCCTAGGGTGAAGCCAATGATTTCTAGGCACTGGAAAGGTAACTAGTATTTTGGCTCTGGCTCTTGTAAGAACAGAGCAGCGGTACTGTGGCAAGTGATAAAGAACAATGAACTTTTAAAGGAATGAAGGTGTCTAGGAAATGCAAAGAGCTCTACTCTAAGTGCCCCTCTGATGGGCGATGGGAGATGATACAGAGGCAGTAACAGGGAAAGCTGGAAAATAATGTGACACAGACTCAGTCTTACAGGATAAATTTAATCATCAATGGCATTTAATCATTCCCTATTTAAAAAAATAGGACGGTTTATGATTACAAATGTAAAATATGCCTTCCCAAAATTTCTTTGCCGACTACTTATTAATGCTAAAGCAGGTTCATCTAGAGTACTGGGAATCTGGAAACTGAACAGGCAATTTATTCTCTTAACTGGCAGTCTGATAATGCTGATACAGGTCTTCATAAAACTGAAATATGTGAATATTGAAAATATGACTAATATTTTATCATTTTAAAACAACATTTGATTTTACCCAAACATTATTTCATTTTAATATAGATGGCTGAAAATATTCCACAGTCACTATGTAAATTTTGTCACACTTTTGAACGTTTATCATATTGTTACACCAACAATTGTTACTGCCAACACAAACCATTTTAGGCGTCCGTTGTGAACTACATAAGACACAAGTCCTTGATACTAGAAGCTCCTTGAATAATTAAGTTGAAGGTAACTTGGTGCCTCTCTGCATAGTTTGTGTAACCAGGTGTTGGATCAGTTCTGTAATATTTATTTAGGTTTTATTTGGACATCATTACTTATTTTTGAGTAAGTGTTAACAGCACACTACAGTTAATACTGTGCTATCTCTTAACAACCCTGCAGAGACATCAAATTCTGCTGTTACTAATATCCCCAGGTAGAGGACTTGCAGGAGTGTGCCAAGGAGAATTGCTCCCTATTGTCACTGAGGGGGCGAACCTGGCTCCTTCATGTTTGCCAGTAAATGCCAGATCTTAAATTCAGCTAAAAACCAAGGCAGACACCGGCTGTGCGGGGAGGTCAGGCTGTAAATAGAAATGGAAACACCTCCTCGGCAGGAGATTGTTGTGTGACAGCAACCCAGAAGTGACCACGCTGTCTAACACATCCCTCCCTTCCCTAAGCACAAAACCCTCGGTTTCTTTTACGAACGGGAAAGAAGTGAAACGTTTTGCGTATTGAGTGCACGTATAATTTCAGCATTCAGCATTGCCCTTTCATTTACAATAGCTAATTCTATTTTTATTCCCTGATTATCTAACAGAATTCACTCAGTTCACTCTGACCTAAGGGAGAGATTAATTTTTTTCTCTGAGAATCCTATTGCCACGTGGATCGGGGTTGGGGGGGGATGTTGCTTCTCTTCATTTAGAAATTATAATACTGAGTTTTTCCTATTTATAATGCATTGCAGTTGTATACTGCCTGCTACTCTTTCTAAAGGCAAAGCATTGTTTATTATCAGAAAGGTTCGGTCCAATAAGGTATTCTTGAATGTTTTATTTTGGAAGTGTAAAGGGTTTTAAATCAAACAAAAGAAAATATTCAAACCTATTTCGTATTGCATGTGGTAGGAGTGGCTCCATACAATACAATAAGGATGAAGCAAACCTGGCAGTTAATTTCTTTGAGACATAGAGTATAGTACACAGACACTTCCAGATCTGGTCTTGTGTCATGCATAACGTTGCCTGACCCTTTTGTCATCATTTAAATTCAGACTACTTTATTAATTATTAATATTTTATTTTGCTATATTGACTGCTTAAGTTAGAAAAAAACAATTAAAAACTACTGACTTGAGGACACTGCAAGACCCCTTAGGGTCACTGCAACCTCTGAGGATAAATAGGCTGCTTTTTTTTTTTTTTTTTTAGAGAAGATGTCATTACCTGCAGATGAATCAATGCAAAACGATNAATCTCTGAGGATAAATGGGTTTTTTTTTTTTTTTTTTTTTTGAGAAGATGTCATTACCTGCAGATGAATCAATGCAAAACGATCGTGCAATTAAATAGAACAGTCTGAATTGAAATTTAAAGCTGCAGACCATGATTTTCCTATTCCCAGTGCTGCTTGAAATCTCTCATACCTTTAAAAAAATATAATTAGCTTTAGATTTATCCCACAATAAATAACACCACATCATACCTTGTGGTACCAACCTGAATTGAAAAAAAACTACGAGGCCACCTCAGTGTTTTGAGTTTACGAGATCTTTCAGACATAAAGCCCTGACAGAGTTTCCCAGTCAAAAGGCATCAGGAAGGCTCATCGCTTATGGTAAACTTGGGCTTTAGCTTGACAGACCGCTTCCTTATTGTGCCTTTAGGGGACAATGGCATGGTGTCCATAATGCTCTTGTCCTCCTCCAGCTGCCTAGCAGTGCATGAAGGGGTGGGCACTTTCACTGTGTTGCCAAATTTAGAGTAGTCCACAGAGTATCGCCCATCTTCTTCTGCCACAATGGGCACAAACCTTTGGCCCCAGAGGATTTCATCCGCCAGGTAGGAGGTTCTGGCTTGAGTGGTGATACCAGTGGTCTCCACCACCCCTTCCAAGATGACGATGATCTCCAGGTCCTCGTGGTGGTGAAGGTTCAGGGGGGAGATGTCATAGAGGGGGCTGTTCTTGTCTATCACATGGTAGATGATGAGTGGGGAGACAAGGAAGATGCTGTTGCCCCCCACGGGGTTCTCCATCTGGATGTCGATCTGGTTGAGGGGCACCACCTCCCCCTCCAGGCTGGCAGTTTTCTTCACCACCTGCATGCGGATGGTGGCGCTGATGATCATGCTCTTCCGGAGGTCACCCACTCGCAGCATAAAGCAGAGCTTGCCCTCCCGCAGGGCGATGACCGCATGCTTGCTGAAGATGAGGGTCTCAGCTCGGCGGTGGGCCTGCGAGGTCTTCATGAAGATGCAGCCCAGCATGATGGCGTTGATCACTAGCCCCACGATGTTCTGTACAATCAGCACCAGGATCGCAGCTGGGCACTCCTCTGTCACCATGCGTCCCCCAAAGCCAATCGTCACCTGCACCTCAATGGAAAAGAGGAAGGCGGAGGTGAAGGAGTGGATGCTGGTCACGCAGGGCACAAAGCCGGCCGGGGACCCTGCCGCCCCCTCTCCGGGGTCTCGCTGCAGCCGGGTGCTGTGGTCCAGGTCTCCGTGAGCAAAGGCAATGAGCCACCAGACCATGCCGAAGAGCAGCCAGCTGCAGAGGAAGGACATAGTGAAGATAAGCAGCGTGTGGGGCCACTTGAGGTCCACCAAGGTGGTGAAGACGTCCTGGAGGAAGCGTCCCTGCTCCCGGATGTTTTTATGGGCCACGTTGCAGGCCCCGTTCTTGCCCACGAAACGCNGATGTTGCGTTTCCCGAGCCGCTCCGGGCCCGTCGGGCGAGACCGAAGCGGAGGAACGAGGGACCGGGACGTTCCCGCCCTTGTGCGTGGAGGAGTCGCGCGCGCGCCTCGCGTAACCGTCGTTGGGCTACGGGCGCAGCCGAAGGCGGTTGAAAACCGCTGGGCGCCGCTCCTCACACGTTCCAGTGGGAACGGGAAGGGAAGAGGTGGGGTGATCAGGTCCTGGATCTCTTCCCCGGTGAGCCCCGAGTGCGTTTCTTCACCAGTTTTGCCGGGGTTTTTTTGTGTGTGTTTTTCGGTGGCTGTTGTTTTCGTTTTGTTTGATTGTTTTTGTTTTTTTTTCCCCTGAGGAAGGGGAAGGTCTGGTTTCAGGCCGCGGTGTTGTGAGCCATCTCCTGTCCTCAGAGCTGGTTTCTGTAAATATGCGTTCAAGGATGGATTTACTGCCAATACCTGGCTTCCGTTATCAGATGCTGCTTTGCGGGATGGGGTAGTTTCAAGTTGAGCAGTTATTCTGTGAAACAGAAAACAAAACGGTGCTGGATATTTTAGAAAGACATCTTTAATGTAAAGAAGCCTTAAAACTCATGGCATTCACCTGTGTGACTTTCTTTAAGTAGGAGGAAAGCATTCTTCTCGTGAATTGGGCAGGTAGTGGTAGGAAATTTGCTTGAGGAGGCCAAGTGCAAGGACACAATAGTTAAACAGAGAGCTGGAACTAAAGGGGCTCATTCACACTTACAAAATTTGCTAANGTTCCGCCCCCCCGACCCCCCCCCGCCGCTCCCGGGTGCGGTACCGGGCATGATCCGGCACATCCTCTGCTAGCCGGGTCAGCACGTACTCCTCGGGGATGATCCCCTTCCTCGACAGCATGGCTCCCAGCCGCCGCCGCCGCCGCTCCGCCGCTCAGCGCCGCTCCATGCCGCCGNGGCCGCGGTGTTGTGAGCCATCTCCTGTCCTCAGAGCTGGTTTCTGTAAATATGCGTTCAAGGATGGATTTACTGCCAATACCTGGCTTCCGTTATCAGATGCTGCTTTGCGGGATGGGGTAGTTTCAAGTTGAGCAGTTATTCTGTGAAACAGAAAACAAAACGGTGCTGGATATTTTAGAAAGACATCTTTAATGTAAAGAAGCCTTAAAACTCATGACATTCACCTGTGTGACTTTCTGTAAGTAGGAGGAAAGCATTCTTCTCGTGAATTGGGCAGGTAGTGGTAGGAAATTTGCTTGAGGATGCCAAGTGCAAGGACACAAGTTAAACAGAGAGCTGGAACTAAAGGGGCTCATTCACACTTACAAAATTTGCTAAAGTGATTTAGTCTTGACCGAGGAAGGATTTTTCTGAAAGGACGAGCTCATGACATGATGCAAGCTGTGACTGCTCAGGAAGATGTTTATTGTCCAGCTCGCACTAAAAGTTGCAAAACAATGATCCAGCTGCAAATGGTTAACCCACAGTGACGTGAACTTCCAGACAGACACCAAAATTGACAGGAGAGACAACAAAAAGGAGACAGGAAGGTAGAACTTGTGTGGAGCAGTGTGATGTGTGTGTGTGTATAAATACATACACGTGCATGTATAGAAGGATCGATCTTTCTGACAAGAAGCGTTATTTGAAAGCACTCGGATGTGACTTCTCCACTGTTTAAATAGCAATATCCTCAGCTGTGTGTTTCCTTACTCTGACTTAAATACTTTGTTTCTATGTCATTTAGACATCAACCTTGTAGAGCTGCTAAAGCATCCTAGGATATTCTAGAGAGAGTTTTCTTTAGTGCCAGTGGATTTATGATTATATTTTTCTAATTGTATGTGTCCATGGACTTTCCCTTCAGTTGTGGCTCTAAGTAGTGTGCTACACGCTGTAAGAAGTTACTGGCATTGATTGCCTGGGCAATTGCCCACTTGATGGTTGGGAGCCAGCCAGTTGGGGTTGAACTTAATTAACCACCTGCAGCTACTTATAGTGGCCTGCCTAGGGATTTCAGAATAGTGTTTTTATGTAATCACTCTGAGATCTCAGAGCAGTTGTTATAGGTCTCGTAATTAAACAATTACTATTACTCTAGACTATTTCTACTTTTAATGTATGTCATTGGACAATCCCTTCCTTTTGGAGGGGTCAGCTTCCAACATTCCGTGCTTCCTCTTGTTCTAGGCCATCCTTCTTGCCACTTTGATAAATAAAACTAAACTAACAACAAGGTGCCCTGGCACCTGGCTGCCAGGCCACTGAGCTTAGCCAAAGATATTTCCCCTTTCTCTGTATCACTTTGTCTGCTAGACATTATTTGTGTGTCTGCTGTGAATGTCACCTGAACCTATACTTTAAGTACATGATTTATATAAAAAATTTAACTTCAAAAAATAACTTTATACTTTGCTTTCTAAACATTTAAAAAAACCCAACCCAAACAATAAATGGGTGAAGTAATTTGAAGATTTACTTGTCAAAATTGTGGTTCTCCAGCTGATGATATCTTATAGCTACTTCCAGCAGTTTAAAGTGGCTCTTTTACACCCTGCAGTACTCGCTGTAACCTTTCACATTCTTCTGCAGAGCTGGACATAGATATTCCAGAGGCAGGCGTGTCTTTTGTGCCATTTTTCCTTACTCTTTTCCAATTGTTCTCTTATTCTGTACCTCTTTCTCCAGAGGACAGTAACTACTACATGAATGTAGAATGAAAAACAACTGTTGGGGAGGAGTGCTTTAAAGGGAAAGGTAAATTGCTTCATAGTCTAGTGCTAGGAACGACCCATGGAGCGTACTACAGCAAGGGGTATTCCGTGAACACACCATGTTGGATTTAGGAATACTGAACTCTACAGAGAGCTAGAAGGGTATTCCTTCATTTCCACTACTGTTCTTTATTGGGACTGTCATTGCCACTTGTTTTTTGTCACCTCTGAGCTCTTGTTGACTGAATGGGACAGCAAAGCAAGTGGCTTTTGCTGAGGAATTTCTAGAGCGAAATTAACAAGGCGGCCTGTCTCTGTGGATCAAGTGACAGCTACTTCAAAAGCGACAGATCTTCTGAGTGAGCCAACCTGTTTATGTTAAGAGCTACTGAACAAATTGGGATCACAGGAATGAACAATCCCCCTCTGTAGTATTGAATCAGGAGTTTTTTCCACCCACAGAAGAGGTCTTACATTTCAAAACTACCCCCTGCCCCAGTTTATCCTAATTTTAATGGCTATCAAAGAAGATACTGCTTTAACTAGTAAATTAAAATTTACTTGGTACTACTTTTTTTACTTGGTATTACTTTTCTTTAGTGTAGAAAACTTCTTTCAAAGGCTCGCAGTGGAAGCCTAACATGAATTAAGCCTCAGAAACCACCTTGCTCTATGAGTGGGTAGACAGAAGCGATCAGTTGGTTACGCAAAGCCACAGGGGAAGGCATGATCAGAGCTGGGAAGAGGGCTAATGTAGCAGGCATGCTGTGCTTCCTGGCCTCCCAGGAAAACAGCCTTCTTTCCCTTAGAAATAAGTAGACCAGGATAAATGGGCACGCTAAGTCAAGGGGATAAATTCTATAAAGGCTTTTGTATAATGGCAGCATTTATAGAAAGCAAACGAAATAAAACAAGCCCTGGTTGCATCTCCCTGGGCAGCCTATCCCACTAACACCTTAGGGACTGAGCTGAGCCCCATCCCAGAGAAGAAGTGAAAGCCTGGACATGGCAGCTCCCTCAGCAGCTTCACAGGGCTGCCTTACACCCATTTTAGTACAGCACTTTGCTTAGCAATGCTTCACTGTCATGCGAAATACATTTGTGAGCCTGATTCAGAAGCGATTTCTGGACGGCCTATCTCGAGGCAACAGGTTTAATGACTCAGATAATGGCAGTGAACCACCCACCACAGAATCATTTTCTTGGATACTGCTTCTCGTCACTGTTGAGACTCTAACTCTTTGGAGTTAGAGGGAAGAAACTGCATGAGACCTGGTCCCATATAAACAAGACTAGATAAAAGGTGCTGTGGAAGTGTGTTCTGTCCAAGTGGCAGCTAAGAGGCCTCCCTGTTCACACCTATTTGTCCAGCAGTGTGGCACCATTAAAAAGATAGATCCATAATTGTTGGATATGAACCAACTCACACTGCTCTCCCTGCAATGCGGCTCTGTGACATATAAGGCCTACTTACGATGGAAAGGTATGCCACTTGTACTTTGGGTTCTTATTTCTTAATCCTGCGAGATCTGATACAGTCATCTTCATCATATGCTGAGTCCGTCACTCCCTTGAACTGATTTCCCGGTAAGGCTGTCAAGTTTGTGGAATAGGAGCTAGCACAAATTGCAATATCAAATCCCAGCACTGTATTAAAAGCATATGAAACCTCACTTCTCTGTATCTCTCCCTTTGGCATAAGAGTTTAGGATCTTCCACAGACAGCTAACAAAGCTTCTGAAGCTCGCTCTCTGCAGCTTGAGCTTGACATGTCCTGCAGAGCGGTGCTTTCCTAAGCCTTTATGGGATGAGGTCCTGCCTTGGAGCAGTGCCGTGCAACTAGGAGACAGCACACACATTAGCTGCAGTGGAAACCTGCTCTCCAGGCACTGTGCCCTTCTGCTGCCCTGGAAGGATTGTCACCTGCCTCCCATTTCTTCTCTTAGCCCTAATGGATGCCTCGTATGGCAGGGTGAAAACACACCCAGAGTTGTGCAGCTACATTTCCTTTGATGCTGCCCAGCAAATGATCCCCTGGAGGAGGAGATAATCTCCCAGCTGCCCATGTTCTCTCTTTAGCGGTAGTAGGCAATGACAGAGCTCCGGCATTTCATCTGTATCACTGTACCTGTTGGTTGTGTTTTCTGGCCTCAGTTTACTGCCCTTAGATATTGCACAAGTAAGAGCAGGCAGATGCTGCAAAGACTCTGCTGTAAAACTAGTAACACTATTTCAACAGCAACAACAGTCCTTCCGTTTTCCTTTCTCTCTGCTGCAGTGCTAGGAGTAATGCATTAAAAATATCACATATCCTGTGAGAACACCAAGATGTCTTTTTTTTTTTGTAGAAAACAAAGCCTTATAAAAAACAAATTCCAAATTAACTGAGCAGGCTAAAGAGAGTAAAGAGTTTTCCCAAATACTAGGAACGCTCCAAAAATGGTAACAGAACAAAAATGGATGTAAAGCCAAAGGTGCTATAAAAAGAGTAATGGTGAAAAATTTGTTGTAGCCTTACAGTGGGTCATTGACTTTCTAACTCTTTAGGAATTACTAAGTCCTGAAACTATTATCACAATGAATCGATAGGGCAGGGATAAGTACTTGTCCAGCCAAATGAGGATAATGTCAGTGGTTACAAGTTATCTTAATAAATATACGGAATTTATTGGTAAAGATCACAGGGAATCTAGAAATAGTGTGACAACGGGCAAAATACGTGAAACTAGGAGACAATGAGTCAAGGTCTCATAGCTCTGAGCTACAGTTAAAGGCTTAATACTGTTTATTTACCACCTTTGGAGGGATAATTTCCAGATGAATTGGTACGTCCGTACTGGTCTGGAAACTGTGCATTAAACACTGATACATTACTACAACCTGCTGCTGCTTCGCTTTGGGAGTCTGGCTCAATCCTATCTGGAATCAGTATAATATGATTCAATTGGTGTAGAAGTGAGGCAGCCTAAGAAAGACTAAAGGAATCAGCTTGTGCTTAATTTCTAAAAGGTATTAAAGGAGAGATCAAGAGACACAGGCACTATCAATAAACCACAATATAAAAAAGTTTTATAGATTTTTATATTTAGGTAGTAAAGCTTTACAGAGTCATATGATTAAGAGAGATACAAGCAATGTCTTTGGTATATTATTTTTCCTTCTGCATTTAGTCATTCATGAACATTACCTACACTAAGGCTATGAGACAATAAACAACATGTTAATAAAATGACGGGAGATCTTTAAGAGTAACATAAAAACTCCATGCCGGCTATGTTTGTTTGATGTATATCCTGTCATATCTCACCTATGTAGTTTTTTTTCAACTGTATTTCATCATTATTTGGTAGCAAATAAAAGGAAGAGTAGTATACAAAACAAGGAAAGTACATGGATAATTCATTAATGCTTCAGATGGAGAAAAAAGGCTCGTTTTATTAAAAAAGGAAAAACTCAATTTATTATGAAATTTTATTTACAGGTATTTTACACTTTTAGAAACTAATACAGTTGTACTCTAAAATGCTTCATTTATTTTTATTACTTATCTGCTTGTACAAAAGAAGCAAAGACACTGTCTTCTTGTTCTAGCAGAACCTCAGGCTTGTCATATTCCAAAATAACCCCTCTCTTCATTACAATAACCAAATCTGCATTGAGGATCGTGTGCACACGATGCTGGAAAACAAACAAAAAATGCCAGTTCAGTGTGTCTAGCAAATATATTCCAGGACACGACAGACTTCCAAAAATTAATATAACTGACAAGCTCGGGTTCGATTAAGAATACTTACCCTACTTTTCATTCTAATTTACTGTGCAAATGCTGCAGATAAATGTACAGACCAAGAGACACGCAGATATTCAAGTACCTGAACTGCCCATAGGTACTTGTGTATTCATACAGCCCTGTGAGTTCAGATTACAATGTTCCTAGCCCACAGTCCTGCCACCACACATTGCTACAAGAAGGTAGCCAGGAAGAGTGAAAACAGGGCACGTGAGTGCGGTACTACCTGCAAGTACTCTCCCCATCCTGGACTATGTCTAGTTCAGGCAGGCTCCTGAGCTTGGTGCGGGTTATCTATGCGTAAAACTGAATAGATCTGTCTTCTGAGACCTTGCCCGTGTCTTTTCTTGAGCTTTCATAACTGTTCTGCATCCACAACCTGGCTAAGGTTTTTTCCAGGCCTGCTCCCCACTGCATGATCAAGTACCCACTTTTGTATGCTCTAAGCCTCACTGCTTGGAGATTGATCTGATCCCTCTTCACCCCTGCCTCGTGACTTTGCAGACCTCTCTTGTGTCCTTATCACGTCCTTTTCCCAAGCAGAAGCAGCCTAGCCTACTCAGCTGCTGCCCTTAAGGTGCAGTTCCACACCTCCGATCATCCTTGAGCTTCTCAACATTTGTCAGTTGACAATATGTCATTATGGAGATGAGGAGACTGGAAATACACACAATATTCAAGATATGTGTGAAATTTGGGTTTAAACAGCAGTATGATGTTTTCTTTTTTGTTCTCTACCCTTTTCCTATTAAGCCCTATCATTTGATTATTTTATTGGGAAGAAATCTCCCAAGTTTTTCCCACATTGAATACTGAAAAGAGTTAATTCAGCTTTTCTGCAATGCTGTTCTCTTTCCTGAGCATTCCTTTCAGGTATCCATCTTCAGATGGCCCTAGAGATTGACAGACTTCTTGCTCCTGCTGTGTTTCAGGGATTCACGGATTCATTATTAGTTTTGATGGCTTCCAGAAGCTACTCTCATTTTATTTCTTTTTGGCCTGCCTTACTGTATTTTCGCATGTAACATGGCAAAACTTCTGATCATTATTCCAAGATACTATTTGTTTAAAATTCCCAGTTTAAAACTCACTGAAAGACTAATAAACTTTCTTCTCCTATCCCCAAACAAACTGAAAAAGATACATAAACGCAAAATACAGTACAACTCAGAATTTTTATACAGAGAAACCAGGAAATTGCATGCTTATGATTCCTTTGCTTTTTTATTTTTTTTTGTTAGGTGAAAATAAAAGTATGCTGTAAGATTCCTGAGCATTGATTTCTTGACTCGTATTTAAATTTTAAATGTTAAGAAGCATAATGACTTTATTTCATTTCCCTGAAATATGTGTATTTTTAGAAAATAGAGGACTGAAAGATATGTTATTACTTATGTCACATGTTTAGCCAGTTGCTTTGATTCAGGTAAAATCTTTTTCATAAACAATTTTTAATAGACACTTGAGACTTCTGTATAACCACTTCAAGAAAATGCAAACTTAAATTCAGTCACTGTCATCAGGGATGGAATGTTTATTTTAAAAAGTAAGATTCTCATTTATTTGTTCAAATTCTGAAATATAGTTGATTTATCCCATGGCAGAATTATTACACAATTTTACTTGCCCTTTGCTAAATGATTATTGTAGCTTGATGAAATTTATTCTTAAAAGTTCATAGTAGTCAAAGCTAGACTATAGTTTAAATTAGCCTAAAGTGGGTACAGAAAATAGACTTCATACTTAGATTACTTGCCTTTGCCAGCCATCAGACAGCATCACACAACACATTTAAGAAGCTGTTAAGTATTTAAATAAGTAGTTTAAAATGGAAAAGAAAGCTTACACTTAAACACTGCTTTAGAAAACAAGATTAATGGCCAAATTAACCCTTTTATTAACATTGACAAGAATTGACTAACGTGGCATTTCTGTTTCTTGTTAGCATTAGAACAGCAGCAGAGACTGTACTTACAGCTATTGTAACCACAGTACGATCAGCAAATGCAGTCATGACGACCTTCTGGAGTATGTTCTCCTAGGTAAGGAAAAACATTTGTCGCGTTTCAAACAATGGAAGTTATCTAACAGACACACAGAAACTAAGAAGGATTAAGTAACCTCTGATTATTCCATGCTTTTATAGATCCTTCGATGCAGCAATGTAAAATGAACTACACGTCAGGACTAAGTCAGAGCCTGGTCTCCAGTTAGCCATCCCAGCTCACTCCTGCCACTCCCACTGCCTCTGGGCTTCAGGACACACAAGAGCTGTGCCCTGGCCCACAAAGCCCTGCTGTCCTGACCTCAGCTTTGCAGTGAGGAAATCAAAGGTGAATTCGGGGTCCTGCCAAGCTGCTCGCATGCTGGCACCTCTGCAGTGTGTTCTTCGCCCTGCTGAAAGCCCAAGTATGTCCCAGCAAACTGGGGACATCTAAAACTAAGGGGTGCAGAGATAAGCAAAGAAGTGTGCTGTACCTGGCATATTTAACAGTGGAGATGATATTTAAGATGGTCTTAATACACATAGTTCTCACTCAACAACTATTTGTCCTTTGCTATTTAGGCAACATGTCGATGCATACCAAACTCTGCCTAGAAACACACTAGCACAGATACTTTTATTTGCTACTGTCTGTTCCTTAGACAGGTATCTCAAGAGAGGAACTAGATCCCCAATGAGTCAGAATTCAAAATGTGTTTGGACTGCGCACAGTCTAATTTCCAATCTTACTGACACTCAACACACTAACATTTTACAGAACTAAAGACTGTAGCTGTTATAAGAAACCCCTCAATTTATATTCTTCACCTGTAGAATAATCATGAAGACTAAAACATCCCTCATAACTTACCAGAGGAAAACCAAATCCTAAGAATGTACTGTTCTATTTGGCTAAGATCCACTCAGCACACTATTATTGTGTGGTTTAACCTCTGTCTAGAAATACAAGCAAGTAATGCAACAATCCAGTATGTCTTTGCTATGTTTCTGTATTTCCTTGACTCCACTTTCAAGCCTTCTAACTTTCCGACTGGTCCTTTCCACCATGCTGGGAAAATCTGCTTGCCAATCTACCCTTCAATGACCATCCCAGATGACCTTTCAAAGCCTTGTTTACTTCAGGAAATTAAACTGCCAATGAAAATAACATCCTTCATTTTCCTAATGCTAACTATTAAACCCATTGTAAAATGATTTAAAAGCTCTTTAGAGTAGTTGACAATGACTCACAACTACCTGGACTTGTAAACACATCTGCACTACATATGCTGTAAGCATCTTACAGAGGAGATAGAATTGCCTTCTACATTTTTCTTTGAATATTAACAGTTGTCTCACCCTCAAGGAAGACAAGAAATCATAAACACTCCAGACTCACTGTTGCCATGTCAATAGATGCTGTGGCTTCATCCATGATAAAGATGCTCGTCTTCCGCACAAAAGCCCTTGCTAGGCAGAACAGCTGTCTTTGGCCCTGGCTAAAGTTTTCACCCCCTTCTGTGACTATAGCATCTGGAAATGATACAGCAAAAACAATATTCATGGGGTGTGCAAGTGTGTATGTGTGAAAGTAGAGAATACACTTGGAAAATACCGTCATGCTTTCAGTATATAGATTTTCAAAGAAACACTTCCTAAGTCTACAGCTGCTGGTGATCCAACTTGGCTTGCTTATTTCTTTGTTCAAAACCACCAGTACTTCTGTCTCATGATATTCTTTGTATCTATTAGACATCAAGGTAGCTAAAGATGTTTAAGAGCAAGTGTCTCTGAAACACGTGCAGTCTAGGACACTGCATCCCCCTGCCGAAGCGTCATCCATCATTTCTTTACCCTCAGGCTGTATAGCTTACCATTTTTAAGGGTGGTGGGGTTGAAGGGGTTTTTTTGTTTGTTTGTTTTTGTTTGTTTGTTGGGTTGTTTTTTTTGTTGTTGTTGTTTTTGTTTGCTTGTTTTTTTGTTGTGTTTGTTTTTTTTCATGGCCAAATGATTCACATCTTTAAGCTTCCGAAATCTTCCTCCCTGTACACGAATATTGGAAAATACAAAATAACATATTCTAGGTAACAACGACTTGTTGATTATTGGAATTCACAAGATCTGTAAACCTCAAGGCTTCATAACAAAAACATACTGAAATAAAATCATAATTTTCCCCCTGACTTGAATAGAAACAGGATTCTGCCCCACAAGGGCAGCTGCTAAGGGAATCAGATGAACCTATATAGGACCTCTGCCTGCAGGCAAGACCTTTTTGTCAAATTCTGTAAAGCTAAAAAGCTTTTTCTTCAGCATCTACCTTTTTAATAAATAGTAAATGTGAGACAGGAGCATTGTGAGCACTGGAAGCAATCTTCTCAAGAAGGAAGTCTTATTACCTAGGCCCCCAGGCAGTGCTTTCACCACGTGCTTGAGCTGTGCTATTTCCAACGCTTCCCACAGCATGCTGTCAGTGCACTTCTTCTCAGGGTCCAAGTTAAACCTACAGTTATGCATAATTGAAGAAGATCAGTCAATAGAAACTTCTGCAATGAATTTCTTCTTTAGTGTGCTTAGAAACAAGTGTGTAAATAATCAGACTCATATGCTAAAGATCTGGGCCTGTTTCTGATCTATCGTTGGTTTAAATCCACTGAATTTTGCAGACTTGGTCAACATTTGTATACCAATGTGATTGAGAATAAAATTTGACTCAGTTGAGCAGAACGGGAAAAGTTTTCTGTTTTGCAGATATCTTTGTAGGTTTAGAATTAATTTTGTTCAGAATACAGTAAAGAAATTACCCCATTTTACTAGATAAAGCTCTTAAGGAAAAAAATTTAAAGGGCTTGTATTCACAGGCTTACAGTCATTATTTAACAAAGACCAAAATTCTACCATCTCTTCTTCTAAATTCAATGTGTCTCTGTTCTTTACTGCTATATAAAGGCTAAACAGAACAATCAAGATTCATACTGAACTATGAAGTTCAAGTCTTCACTACAACTGAATAAATCTTGGATTTATGAACAGATGAATGCTATTTTAGCTTGCTGTAACACAGAAATGATAGCACAAATGTGAATCTCAGATCATATACAGAATGATAAACAGAAATCAGTGGTGTGTAACTTTAATTTTACTTTTTATTCCTACCCTAAATATATTTTTAACAGGCTAATTAATAAAACAAGGGTATACAGTCAATTCATCTTCTGACATGAATGAATCACGCTCTATTCAGGCAAGATCAGGAGATAAACTTGAGATCTGTGTTAGTGCGGGGTCAGCAAACCACAAAAGATGGTATCATTTTCAGTGAAGTGTAATGACTTTTATTTAGAAACTGTAACTGCAAGTGATGTAAATCTGCACTGAGGATTGTACTGTTCCTTTCTAAGGTAAATGCCACAGACATAGGGAAGGATATTTGTTTGCAACTGTGAAGCTTTTTGCCACTGTTTCTACTGCATCATACTCTCTTTAAGAGGGAAAAAAAAACCAAACCAAGGTGCTTTTTCTCACAGATGAAAGAGCAGCTCAAAGATTAGAAGAGCAATATGGATAGAGGCTCCATCCATCCTCCCATCTCCAACTGAGGACACCAAAATTAAACAGTTTGCTATCTATCTGCAATTCTGTAAAAGTCATTATATGCCATAATTATAATATATAATGGTTTTTAAGTCATTATACAGTTTTTATTGCTGGCGCTTACGGCTTACCGAATTGTTCCACTGAATAAAATAGGATCTTGGAGAATGATTGACAGCCTGGATCTCAACGTCTGTAAGGGCAGCTTAGCAATATCTATACCATCAATGATAATCCTTCCTATTCAAAAGAAAATGGACAGTCTGCTAGACTGCTAGACACAAAGCTGCTGGCAAAGTCACAGCTCACTTTCAGCTTGCAGTACAGTACAGCAGGAACAGGCCTTGAATCACATATCCCCTTATTCACTAACGAAACAAATGTTGGTTAAGCAGCAAGCACAATTGTCTTGAGACCAAGCCTCAGCTGGGAGGACTATGAAGTATAGCTATAATACTTTGTGAATGATTAGAGACACTGCTTATCTGCTTGACCACTGCAAACATATCTCAAACAAGGTAAGAGGTTACTCCAAGCAGAGCCTAGTTACCAGGGGGAACAAGTGTTTCAGAAAACCAAATTACGATTGAGCACTTTGAACTTCTATCTCCAAGTACAACTGTCTGGCTCTGCATAGGGGTCCTGCGGGCAATGCGGCTGGAAAACCAAGGCTAAAATTTTTTGAGATGCACAGGAAAACACTCCATGAGGTACATAGACAGCGCACACATTGCAGGAAATACAGCAGGAAATTCCAGGGCAACAAGCCAAACTACAGTCCTTAGTTGCTGAATTTTCTGGGCCCATTGGGTCCTATCTGTGTTTTATCTGGGGATCCTTCACTGTACTTTAACACCTTCCCCTTTTATGGTTTGTTCCTATTGTTGTGATTTAACAGTACAAAAGGACTTCAGCTTCTGTCAAGTAGAATTTTTATTGATCCACCTTATGAATAGCACAGCTGTTAGGTAACCGATGATACTGTATTTAAACAAGGCCAGAGAGTGCAACCTGCAGATTTTAAAAAAAACAGTAAATAAAAACCCATCACACTTCAAAGCTGCTGCTGTTAAGGCAAGGATTATGAAAGTACCTTCAGGAGCTGCACTTGGCTGATAGGAAAAAGTGTAATCTTACCTTCAAAAGTGTCAACCATTCTGAAAAAGGCAAGAGAGAAGGAGGATTTTCCACTGCCTGTTCGGCCGCAGATCCCAATCTGACACAGAAAGCAGATGAACATCAAGTGAGTGGAAATGGATAATGGATAATGTCTGAATTTGATACTTAAGGTCTGGGGATGGAGGAGCTCCTGACAGTTCAGTCAAACTGAATCGGCCATAACAGAGGCCCTAAGTTCACTCTGTCTTTGGGGCCCTGAGCATTAAGAGGTAAATCAAGGTCAGTCCTATATACAGGAAAAATAGGAGAATGACACACAGGGAAAAGGAGGGCTAGCCAGTGCTGTAGGCAAAACCTGAGTGGCCTTGTTTAGCAGGACAGACACAAATGGGACAAGGAGGAGAAAAACAAAAGAGAGAAGAGAGATGTGATGAAGCAGAAGACAAATGATGTGAATAAAGGCAAGAGAGCCACACTGGAATGACAGAAAGTAAGTTTAACACAGTAAGAGGTCACTGTCACTTCTCTTGGCACTGTGTGCTGACAGCTGAGAACAGGGATACTGAGAAGTGGTTCTAACTTCTCACTCTAATGTATGCCTAAACACACCAAATTAAGAAACCCACAGACTTCTTTCAAGTGCACTACATTCTTTCAGAGAAAATCTGTTAATTCAGTCATCGAAACGTACTGTAGTATGTTTTTTCAACTTTATGATTTCTGTGATGTGCTAGTCTAAAGAGCTTCTCAGAATCACTGCAGTGATACCTTTTGTCCTGGAGAGATGTGGGCATTGACATGCTTTAGCACTGGCTTTAAGTTGCTGTCATATCGGACACTGAGGTTCTGGATTTGGATCTCCCCTCTGTCTGGCCAGTTCTGAGGAATCTGTGAGGAAGCTGTACCAGGAGTAGAGAGGCGAAGGAAAAAAACCACAACCAAAAAACAAACAAACAAACAGACAAATAAATAAATATCAACCCTCTCATAATAATCAGCTCATTAAGTGGTTTACTGTTTTTCATGGTAATACACTGCAAAATCATTAAAATTTCAGCAAACTCTTTCTGCATGCTGCACAATACTGCACTTACAAAGGAGCCCTTCGTAATTTTCAGCTTCTGTTTTGAGAAGGCCATTGATTCTTTTCACTGCACCCAGCTGGATCTCCATGTCAGCCAGGTTACGAACCATCCAATTCAGATAGTTAGACACCTAATGTAAAGCAAATACATTACTAAATCCCAGAATTTTAGTAGTTTGCAACATTTGACCATCATGCAGTTTATATTCCTCCACAGTAACACTCGTTCAGCCTTACTAAGCTGAAGTTGTGAATGAATTGTATGGTACACATCAACAGGATGATAACAATGAATAAAGGTTAAAGTTACTAACTGCGGTGCACAGATACGTTGGTATTATGGAGATCTGATCCATAACAACAGGAAAGAGGGAGGGGAACAGCAAAGACAGGTGAAAAGACATCATCTTGGTAACTTCAGGTTTGACAGTCTAGACTAATGTACCAGGGCATAATTACAACTGATAAACTGAAAAACTGCTCTTCACAATGGAAGACAGTAACAAAATATAATTGAGCTTGGCATGTTTTGTTGACATATTTGAACTAACGCTTCAATGGATATTTTAACTAATAACTGAAGAAAGCATACGCTCCAATACGTCAACCACTGAATGTGAACTGAAGTTAACATGGCTTCAGTGATGTTACAGTATCCATTGTAGATGTACAGACACCTTCCATCTTCCTTTTCATCTCTGTGCCTTGAAGAACTACAGCAAAAAACCCCATGTTTGGAAGAGACAAAAGAGATTCTTACCATAAGAGCATAGGTTAGTCCCAAGCCTACAAGTCCTGAAGAGAGTTTACTATACAGGCAACTGGTAATAGAAGTGACAGCTGCTATGAGCACCACACACGCTCCAATGTACTCCTGAAAGAACATACATAAGCTCCATCACTGTAAGTCTGCAAATGATTAAAATATTTTCATAACTTTGCATACCAAATAACAAACCCATTGCACAGTCTCAAATACAGGCAGAAAGCACCACATAACTTCACACAGACCCTGCCTAAGAACCCATTCTCATTGCCTATAGTACGGCTATGCTCTTTGGAAATGCTGTTGTACACAGGAGGAGTTGTTCCAACACTCATCATCATCTTCTGGAGAAGTCAACATAGGTATCTTAAGCATGTAGTGGAGGTGACTGAAACCGTGCAGCTGATGTTACTTGGGGTAGAAGGGAAATGCTCACGAGATCCTGTCTGTGAGCAGATCTTCTCTGGCTGACAAGGAACTGCTGGGAGATGCTGCTGTTGCTACTGAGTGGCCACCATCGATATCTGCTAAAGCAAGCTGTTGTTGCACAATATGTTTCTATTCGACTGTGTCCACCCATGATGGGCTTTTGCTACTTTAAATTAAAACATCAGTGATTTGACTGCCCACAGACAAATCTTTGAGAAAAATTATGTAACAGACTAGAAAATGAATTGTGTAGGAGAGAATTTTTCACTGTTTGTACTGTTTAGTGATAGGCATTGATCAGAATTAGGGACTTCAGATGGTCTAAGACTGAACACATAAAACTGTAATAACATTTAAAGTCATATTTCACGTCTGAATTTAAGTAGAAAAAGATACCAGCTAAAATGGAGTCCAGATTGGAGGTACAAAGTGTGACATGAAGTATGAGTTACCATAGACTTAGCACATACAAAAGGAGCCCATATTACCTCAACAGCAGTACTGCACCTGTATTTAATAAAGTCTGATACAAATGCCACCCTCCAAAACACAAAATTCCTTGATTTGCTTCTCAATTAATTAATTTTATTAAATAATTTCTCATGCCAGGTAACTTTACTGAGCAAGACAAGGCAACGGACACCTGAATATCTTTGTCACTCTCCAGATGACCCAAAGTAGGCATAAACCCGTCTATGTCCTTCTGCTTATTAAGAGAACTTCCGAGATGTTGAAAGGTTCCTGGGGAGCCACAAGGCAAAGGCCTGCTAACACTAACGGGATCTGTAAAGGCATCCTGGCTGACGACACAGCTCTGATGACTCTTCACGCACAGAGGAGCCAACGTAACCTAAAAAAAATTATTCTTGTCTTGGAGAAACAGCTGCAGGATACGGGGAAAATTCCTACTCTGTTCAGTTTCCAGGATGGGTTGGGCTCATGTTCATGACAGATAGAGAGATAGAAAGGGTAAAGGTATAGCTTCAAAACCCAAATGAGGCTGAGTAACTGTTGGATGCCTCATCATATTGCTTGGAATGAAGTCGTATAAATTCATTGTGTATATACAAAAATAATGTACTTGCCATGCGGACTTCCAGCCAGCGATTGGCAGCTGTAAGGAAAAGGGAAGCAATGTTGTTGGAATCTGTGTATTCAAGAAGTTTTTGTCGAAATTTGGCTTCATACCTAAAAGAAAATAAAAACAGTCAGGCCTTGGGGTTTTAGAAAAATGAAAAACAGAATTCAATTTCTGGGGGTATATGCTCATGAGCAGCTTGTCACGGGGTCTAAATCAGCCTATTAGTAATTTAGAATGACATAATCTGTAGACTTGTATTAGGCACATGCAAACTGTATTTGTGAAGTATCTTCAGGAGTAAACGCATGTTATTGCATTGGCAAAACTCTATATTGGACTTCTGGATCACACAGAGCATTCTCTAAATATATTTGATGACATGGTAACTCTGAGAGAGACAAATCTGAAACAAAGAAAAATATGAGAGAGAAATAATACATGCATATTCTTGTGAAAAGAAGTATTAATGCAGTAGAATGAGGATCCTCTATTCAATCATATAAGCTCAAGTTTTACCATTAATACTCCTGCAGTGCCTAGAAATGGAAACCATTTACAAATATCAGTTCAAAGTACCTCCAGTTGTGGCAGCTCCAGTGTTAGACAAACATCTTTTCATATTACTGAACAAACGGAAAACTTCAGAAAACAAAAGTCCAAGCACAGGGTACAACAATAAGTAACAGACTGTGAAGAACTGTGTTCCCCCTCCCCCCTCCAAATGAATTAGCCACAGAATACAAAATACGGTTAAGGGTAAACAGGTCTGTTTACAGTTTATTATAGTGGATCTGCACCCGCTCATCAGAACAGCTGCATCAATGAATTCTGCCTTGACTTCAGCAGATATGGAAGATGATTCCCTGCTACACCTATTCAGACCGAGGTCTTGGCAAGCATGCAGGTCAGCAAGTCACCAAGGGCATATTTATGTGCATAGGTGTAAATTAATGCGACGTTAATAATAAAGTGCAGCAATAATTATGTTTAATAATAACGCAGAAGTTTGGCATAAAAGCTTTTCCAGGGTAGTAATAGAAGCTTGAAGGCCTGAAAATCTAGTTTAAGCCCACAAAGCTTGCCTTTCCCCCCACTTTATTACATTATTTCCGCCTGGAAAACTTTCCCCTATTTATATTGTCAGCTCTGACGGCTGCAACAAGCACTACTGATTTAAAAACTCCTCTCTCCTTATACTGATATGAGAGAAAGATATGACAGTGTTTAAGTATGAAGTACATAGCTTTGAGAAGCTTTCAAATTCATTCACTGCAGAGTATCTTAATCCTTCTTCTGAGTACAGTGTAATGAAGTTACAACTCTACAGAAATAATTTATGATTCGAGGATAAGAAATAAGTACCACGTTGCGGAAACAATTTAGCTGTTCACAGCTTAGCCAATGTGTCAAGACATAAGAGAAACGTCTGCTGTGTGCAATGGAGAATGGCCTGGGCTGGCTCCGAGCGGGTCGGTGTGTTTGCACAGCCGAGAGCAGTGGTTCCTGGAAGTGAGTACTAGCATCACGTAGTGTCGGCACTAGCAAGCCATGCCTTTCCTCATGACTGATTATCCTCAGTGCCCTACCCTAAAGAAATGGCTGTACTGCTTCTGGAACGAGTTCAGTCCCATTTGACTTTCACATCTCTATACCATGAGGTACTATGTCACACAGATATGCCTTAGATGATGTGAGGTACGCATGGTGAGTCAGTCATGCATATGCATGCAGAATGGCGATGCAGTTAGCACTGTTGGCAGAGCACTGCAGAAATATCAGAATTTCTCTTCAGAAAGTGTGCCAACATTACCAGGCCTCTCAGAACACAGACCAGTCTTTGCAGAAGCCTTCAAATTGATATTTTATTGATTGTTTAGCATCAGCACTATCTCAGGTGCAAACCATAAATCAGTCTAGGGCATCTGCTGAAGGTGTATTTATAGCTGCAGCAGTAGCTGTCATTCTGATCTCCTCCTGGGTTTTTTGGTACGTTTCTTTCCTTATGCATTCTAACTACAGGATGGAGAGTTACCAAGGGTAGAAACACTCCAGGAATAACTGGCACCTCCTAGCTTAATGACTGGATTCCTAAATTAGTGTTATTTTTAGGGATGCTCAAGCTAGCAAGTCTAAACTCCACTCCTACTGTTATGTTAGGCAGCTGAAAAGCTACACGCTCCTAAAATAGCTGGGTTACCAGTTGATGCAGGAGGTTAGCTAGCAGACAGAATACAGAACTTACTGAACACACGCACAGAGCTCTGGGTCAGAGACACATCAATTACTGCAGCATTTCAGAAAAAGGACGCACAAAACAATTCTTTGACAGAGGAATTCATTTCAAGGTGACAGGAAGAATCAAGAGGGCATGTTCAAGAAACCTGAAAATATTAGCTAGATGGAATTAAATATTATTTATTGTATCAAAACCTGAAAATATACTCTAAAAATCCTCTTGATGAAGTAGAGAAATATATGGATAAAAGAAAAAAGCAACAATTAAAGAGAAATTGAATTTCCTTAAAACTGTACATAGACTTAGCTACAAACTAGAGAGAACTGTTGGCACATAGATTAAATATTTAATAACAGTAATTAATAATGGAAAATACTGTGCTGTTCTACCACTCCTCAGGAAGCTATCTTCAGTCAAAAAGAAACAAACTCTTAAACTGGTTGTTCTTTCATTGAGCTATTTATGTCCCGTTTAGAATAGTTTAAAAAAAGCTAACTTTGTGCATTACTTCGGTTATAAAACTAAAATTATAGGTTAGAAGAAATAAGCACTACCATTTCAAAGATAGATTTGTAACAGTAATAATTAACTGACAAAATGCGTAGACCTCTAGATGAGATGGGTTTGGAAGACAGTTGACCATATTTGAGTCAACTGGGAAAAGACAAGAACACACTAGCGTCGGGAGAGCAGCTGGTAAGCGCAGCAGTGGTTTTATTGGTACCTCTACTAATACCAGTGCGACTGGCATTTCTGTAATACAGATACAGAAACCCAGGCACGATATCAGGTATCCTGGGTTGCACTGGGGAGCTTATGTGCATGGAAAAAATTGTATCAGATTAGGCACTCAAAGACATAGCTTCCAGCTTGTGTATTTTCAAAATCATTATATACAACCACATTTTCAGCTAGCAACCTGAAAAACAACTTAGGGTGCTACTGCATCCTCTGAAGCCACCAATGTGCACAGTTTATCTTACCAGGACATTGACTCGTATGCAAATTCCTCTGGCATAACAAGTTAGTGCATATTAGCTTTCTGTAGAACCCGTTCAAGTGCACAGTCTGTCACACCGCACGCTGTGGTAATCACAAGCTAATTTAGCTTCTTAAATCATTTATCCACAAGGTTTTTTTCAGGCTGCATGCAAGTATATGGAGAGTCACCCCAGGGCAGATGACACATAATAGCTTGGCTTTCTACAGTAACTCCTTCACAAGCAAAATGCTTAAAGGTCAGTGTTTTGGAGTTGCCTCTTATCAGTGTTTTGGGGGCTCTGGATTTTCCAGGTGATCCAAAAACCATTACTTTTAATTGCACAATTGCAGAAAAGAATCGGAGATACATAATCAAAAGGAGGTAATGCATGTTTTTTGAAAAAAACATACCTGAAGGCTCGTATGGTGGTAAGACCTTCAACAGTCTCTGAGAAATGGGAGAGTAAGGGTAGCTGAGTGCTGTCATCCAGCTGCTGCAGGTCCCTGGAGAGGGTGATGAGAAGAATTTTGTAAAAAGCCAGTTTGCTGTAAAGTTGTTGTTTTGAAACAGGCCCAGAGAGTCAAAGAGAGCATCATCACAATTATCATATATGTAAGGTTCGGATAGATTGCAATGCAGTGTTGCATGTCTCTGAGCAGGGAACGAAGAACCCAGGAAGATTTTTCTTTTAAGATTTGAATATAAACAGTACTGGCATTCTAACTGGGTCTTTTCACTGCCTTCCCTCATTAGTTAATGGGATACTGCAAAGAAGAACTTCAGTTAAGCAGAAAGCAAACCACAACTTCCTCTCTCTCCCCTCTCCATCCCCAGAAGACAGCACAACTTGTCACTGAGCTAATGGTATAGCTCATACACTCAGTCAATGGGAGCCTGCACCCATCATTACATTGTCCTTCTCAATTTCATGTTTAGTTGTGAAACCAGTGGAAGCACGAGTGGAGTGAAATTCTATTTAGTTTCAGTTCCTTCCAGAAGGAAGTCAATTGGTTGCAGACTCCCTTTCAATCCATGTGCACCAGGGCATAAATGCAGTATTGCTGCAAAGGCTTCTTGAATGCCACCAGGAGGGAAGCTGCATGACCTTCGAAGGAGAAAAATCATAGATTTGGCTAAAATTTTTCAACTTGTTAAAAAACTAGAAGGCACCCTGAAAAAGAGCGGATTATCGTGCATGTTGGATCCTTGATGGTGTCAGAGACTGGGTCAGCTGATTGTCTCGACATTGTTAAAATGAAACTGCCGAGCAACCACAAATTCCTTTTCTTGCATGAATAGAATTTCCAAGAAACTTAACCCAACCTCCGCGCATGTGCCCAGACCCAGGGTATAGGGGGGCACGGAGACCCCTGAAAACCATTTAAGACACCCCCCCCCACACCCCGCTTCACAGGTGACGGTACTGGGCATACGCACCACTGCTGCTGGTAGGTGGGGTTGAGAAGAGACTTTTGGAAGGAAGATGACTATAAAAAGAAGGAACTGCTTCTACCTATGGCTTTTTCTCTTCTATGGACCACTTCTCTACAAACTGCTTCTCTTCTCTACCGATCGACTGCGCTCTGCTCCTTCACCACCACCATCTCTACTACGGACTGCTTCTCTGCAAACTTCACTTTCGCCACCTTCACTGATTCCTCTCACCTTAATTGGACTGTTGGAACACTTCAGCTCTGTGGTGGTAGCTATTACAATGAACTTTTTGGTTTTTTCTTTTCCTTTTCCTTCCTCTTTTTCTCTCTTTCTTCCCCTTTAATATTTGCACTGGGCAAATAACGTTCTGAGGCACTTGACTCCATTTTGAGCCTTAATTCTGTTCCCAAGAATATGAACAGAACCCCACTCTGGTCTTTGACCAGTTTGTGACGGATGGGCAGCAGTACCCCTTCATTCTCTCGCCTCTCCACAGATTACCCTTCCACATGGACAGGCAGACATCACTTTCCCTGTTCTGTCACCACATTTTCTTGCACATGCCCTGCATGCAGCCTTTGGGGAGGACATAATCCAGTTGGGTTTTAGCGTCTGTGTTCTCTAAGAAACTTTATCAATCAGGGATAAAGACCCTGCTCATGCTTCCGAGAAGTTATGATCATGCTTAAAAGGCTGAAGACAAAAGCACCGGCAAAATGACACATTTTCACTATAGTGGATTTGACCCACTTTCAGAGAGGGCCATGGCCCATCAAGACCAAATTTAAACATAAAGTTTCCCAGAACTGCAATTCTGCAAAGCAATCATGCATTGCAGAAGGTATTTCTATTGCCAGAACGATACTGGTTTATGTTCTTACCGTGATGCGACTCGGAAGTACTTCTGGATGAAGTAACACATAATTGCGAGGGGAACCAGGGCAATGAGAAACATTGGTGTGACGTACGAGATGACAGCAAGAGCAGATACACATAGCAAAGTGGAACGACTCAAGCACTCCAGGGTAGCTGGAATGTGCTATATACAGAAGAATAAGCACACAGAACCTTCCATTACATATCAAGTTTAAAACAGCATTACTTCATTTTTCTTTATCCCACTTATACAAAGAATGTAATTTTGAGGATTCAAAGCACTAAATACACAGGTCTGCTTTTGGATTGACTGCTGGGTCAAAGACTGCTTTGGGAAAGTCTGAAGGGATTTCTGTGGGGCTGCTTCACATGTTTGCATTCTGGACCACAATCCTTATGTCAGAGCATTACAGATGGGATGCAATAGATGATTTCAGTGTTTGCATCAATCCTGTGAACTGGCAGTGCCATCTAGGGTAAATACCGATGATCTGAATTTCAGTATTTTCTGTTGTGGGCAACAGCATTTGCTTTTTCCTCATTTCATTTGCTCTTATGTGTAAAGTTAACGTGTTTGTCCACTTCTTAAAAAAAAACACAACATTTAGGGATACCACTGTTGGTCTAATGAAGCTTCATTTTTCTATACAGGGCATCTTAAATGTTTTTTTTTCAACGCGCATTTAAGATGAGGAATTAATTCTAAATCTACAAAATCATGATGCAAATTGATATAGTAGTCAATATCATAGATCATCAGTAACTTCTTTCATCTAAATGAAAGATAGGATAACTTGGCAGCATGAATATAATTATTCAGTACCTGGTCGATGGTATTGCAGTCAGCTGAAAATCTGTTCAGTATACTTCCCAGAGGCGTTGTTTCAAAAAACCTAAAATGAGACAAGGAATGGGAAAGATTGCAATACTGATACTAGAACAGTTTGTTTGGTTGGTTTTTCCTGTCTTCCTTAAGCTAGGTACTGTACCACAGACACAAGCAAATAAATTGACAACCACAGCAAAGTTTCTCATTTTCTCCCTGTAACCAGAGCTTTCCAGTGAAATGGCGTCCTGAACGTAATGGGAGAACAGCAAGCGTGTCCTCAGCTCCCCCTACTGCCTAAATTACACAAATCACATGATTACCTTAAAAAAATAAATCCTTTCAGATTTGCAATTTGAGGCCTCTTCAATTCACGAAAAATTTAAACAAATTTAAATTTTAAGTCTTGCATTTTCCTGGGAATAGAAATGCATAACTAAGAAAAGTTGTTGGAATCTTAAAAGACCTTTCCTTTCCATTAGCACATGCAAAATACAAACTTCATTATTGCTCTGTAATTGTTAAATGTTCCCTAAGTCATGTTGGACCTGAAGACTAATTCTATCCTAAAAAAGAAAATTAAAAAACACTCAACCCTGATGCTTCCCATGTATATT
This sequence comes from Baryphthengus martii, assembly GCA_013396935.1. NCBI lineage: Eukaryota > Metazoa > Chordata > Aves > Coraciiformes > Momotidae > Baryphthengus > Baryphthengus martii. The sequence continues at coordinate 81,680 of VWZK01001570.1, forward strand.
ATTTCTTCATGATGTCCGGGTCAAACACAGTTAGCTTAAAAATAACAAGGTATTTTTCCTAAAGTTCAGTAACAGCTGCGGGGTTGAATCAATCTACAACTTTTACGTATTAGAAAGAAAACTTAAGCAGGACAACAAAGGCCTTTACTGTTATCTGTGCATCCCAGCGTACTGTAACAATGCCTGTGATGACACTTGTCCTAGCTCATGATCTTTCATAGGCTTGCCCAACTGCTGTCTGACAGCTAACGCTTCCAGTGATTAAGACTGTCATGCATGCTATGAATGAACTGTACAACATTAAAAACAGCAAAGAGAAATTAAACAGGCAAGGAACTAAATCTCTCAAGTTGCAGTCAGGCAGGAGAGCCATCTGACTGGCATCTAGGAACTTGAGCCACCTGGGTACCATTTTCAAATGCTGCTCAATAGTTTGATACCCGGTGATGGTCAATGACACGTGCACAAAATGAGCGACTGTCACTTACTAAAAACTGCACCTAGAAGATGTAAGGAACATAAAATGACTACAATACAATTTGTATTACAATCAGAGGAATACCTCATTGGAGCCAAAATAATTTTGTTTAATAAAGAAGAGTGTAGCTTTTTGGTGACTTTCAATCCAGTCCACTCCACCGCTATTGATGTGACAAGACATAATACAATTCCAAGACAGCAGAGAATGCTAAAAACTTTCGAATATGGAGAATGGTTGAAATCCTAAGAAACAAAGAAATAACAAAATCGTTCACTGTAAATTATGTTTAAAATTTATTGTAAAAACACAAACACAGGACTGAGAAAATGTAAGGAGTAAATCCTTTTTCCTCCCTAAATTAAACTGTCAACCACATCATTATCCGTGGGCATATGCGTGAGAATAAGAGAGTAATCAGAAATGTTAAACCATAGAATACTACCAAAAACCCTGAAAAGATACATTTTCTCATTTCATCTGAAGGAAAAAACCATCTTCAAAGCATTTTTTATAGCTTTGTTGTTTTGGTCTATTTTTTGAATAGGAACAGAATATAATAGGTTTTATTTTGAAATACTACTTTCTTATTGAAATCCAGCATCAATAAAGCATCTTTTATAGATGAAACGGCAACTGCAGTGAATTTCGCATGCACCTCCCAAACATGAATGGCACTAAATTCCAATAAAGAAATCAATCCCAGTTTTAACGAAATCCCTCCACTACTGCTTTATATATACAGACTACCCTGATAGGTAACACTGTGGTCAGCTCCACATGGAATTCACACAAAAAACAACCAAAAAAGCATGACCATAATGAAAAAAATAAATCTGTATTTCCCATATTTTACAGAAACTGGAAGTCCTACCTTGCTGTGGTAACACAACAGTACAGAAAAAATAGAAACAACAATGATAGCAAAGTTACTCTAGAGACCAAATCTTAGGCATATCAGGCAGATGATGAAAATACCAGAAATCTAGCAAAACGAGAGCAACAATGCACAAAACTTAACCATTAGATTTATTGCACTGTGTACCCAAAATGCATTAACTTTCAAAATCCTCTGTAGTGGCTCTGTGACTAGAAATACAGCAAGCACAGCACATACAGATCTCAGAGCAGAGGTTGACAGCGGGAGATCACCACCAGTTAAATCATAAGAGGAAGGTGACCAAGGCATTGCATACCTCACAGCGAGAGCAGTTTCTCAGCTCTAGCTCTGTCTTCCTGGAAATGGCATCTGAGGTCCAGCGCGCCAAGCAGTAGTCGATGGCCACCATTACTGTGTGCTTCAGCAGCTGGGACAGAACCAGCAGTGGCAGAAGGAGGATTCCCGCTGTGCTGAGGTACTTGCCACAGGCTCGCCAGGGCATCTTTGCTCTCTGATGCAGCACTGAAGACAGGTTGTCTTCATCATCGCTTTCTGTTACTTCTTCTGCAATGTTCAAGAAAAAAGTACAACCACACTGACTTACTCTACACACCCTTCACGGGGACTTCACCCTTCACCCTTGCCACGGCAAGTGGCAGCGACAAAACAGATCTTAACACACAGGATAAAGAGTGGCTTTAAGGTGAAATTGCTTGCTCAAGCATTCACTTGCTAACGTTAGTAGTAACGCATGATAAAAAGATGCAAAAAACCTTAGCACTTGGTGATTGATGTCTTCAGCCATGTGTTTGAAATTTGAAAGTACTGGGTTGATAAAAATAAACTTCACTTTTTTCCTATGTAAAACCATAAACAAGTGTACTTAGCTATAGACAAGTTTGAAGCTCAACCAGCATAAATTATTCAATATTATTACTCTCATCATCAAACCATGTTCAAGTATAAGAAAAGAAGCCTCAAATTTTGGAGGAAGCTATGACTTCTGAATGCTTGAAATCACTATAGTAAAAATTAATGGAAATAGAACTTTTACAAAGCACAACTCACCTGAAAAATGATTATTCTCTTGCCAGTTTGAATTATGTTAATTCATTCTAATATAATTTAGCTGTGAAACAGTAATGTAGTGGTACTGTGCTCAAAGGGTGCCCTTTTACCTTCATCCTCTTCATCATCTTTCAGCAGAGCTTCACGGGAGTACATAGTCCTTCGGAGATTCGTTCTTTCCAAAACAGTTTTTCTCTCAATAATAGTCTCCTAAAAAAGGAACAGTTCACGTTGTTTTTTAACCAGAGAACAATAATAATAATAATAAAATATTACTAGCTGTGATAAAATTTGCTTCCAATCAAGAGCATCAGGGAAAAATAAAAGTGAGACTCTTAGAGCAGACAGTTGTGACTGATTCGCTATCTCTGTGTAACACCAAAGGAAATAAATTAGATATTTGACATTAATTCCAGGTTGTCAGTCCCAGCTCTCTTTGAGTCTTAACTTGGACAGGTATCTCTGAATTAATACGAACTAAGATTAATATCTTATTCTTTTCATGTTAATGACTTAAAGAGCTTGATAAAGGCACATCTGAAAAACTTTTACTCAATGCAATCAGTAAATTCAGGCATATTTATAGAAGCAGTTGTCAGTATTTCATATTACCAATGCTTTCCTAAAATGGCCCAATTTAATATTCTTTAGACAAGAATATTTTGATAGGGCTTCCTATCAAGAATTGATCAGAGGCAACACTATCAAGGAAATATGAGATGTCCAGATGAAGGAATTTCTCTTAATAGATAAATAATAATGGTAATACTAATACTACATTCACACTAAGTTAGAAATCTCTCAAAGCATCTCAATCCTTGATAATTCTTTCAACCTTAGAAAGAAAAAGTCACATTTTTTTTGCAAATATCGATTGCCCTGCCCATTGAGAACCTTCTCCAGTTCTTGGTCTTGTCGATTCATTAATGTCTTCCAGTGCTCAAAGAGCTCAGTCTCTGATTTCTGAATGTCCTTGAGTGTTCCTTCTCTCTGGATGTTACCGTCTTTCATTGCAATTATCTAAAAAGATAGAAACCCAAGTGGTGAGATAGATAGGCATGGATCTGTGCTTATTTTAAAGCTCAGATGCTGCGTCCGGACAGAATTTTCTCTTTTCTTAAATAAAGAATATGTCTGTGAACAAATTTGTCTTCTAAAGAGACAGTGAAGTTATCTCTTGACTTTATCCCCTTTACTCAAGATGCTGCAATCTCAGCAACTTCCAACACTTCATGCTTTCAGAACTGAAGGCTGCTTTTAATAGGAAAGAAGAAGAATGGGGACCCCGTCAGCTGACAGGAGAGTGCATTACTCTTCCTAACAGCAAGTCATTAGCAAGGTAAGATATTAGACTTCTCTGACTTCCTAAAAGATAAAGGCTATTAGCAACACACTGCGCACAGCATGTTTTGCCCTCATTCAGGCAATTAAATATGAGAATGCTGGCTTCACTGTCTGTTTGATATCATTGATCTGATGGAAAAGTTGGAAAACATGTATCCTTAAAGCTTTTAAAAGCATAAACAGCAGACTTAGTTTGAAAAAAAATATATATGCAAGACAAAGCCTGAAGGGTGTGGTTTCCAGTTTCTATCTGTGACAAGGAGAATTGGAAAATGAGGCATGTTGATTGTAAACCCACCTGACATCATTAGAAAATAGTTAATGCGGTATTTATTCTTCTCTCCCCCTGGAAACTCAGAAATTTCCATGGGCAGGAGGTGGGAAAATAACCTATTCTACTTATTGCTAAGGATTTACAGCAGAGGAAAGAACAAAAACCAAAACCAAACAAGGATCTTACTGTGGTCAATTTAGTGAGTAAACCTGTAATTGGGCCGGACCATGAATACTTCTGAAGCTTTTGCTACAAAGATTAAGGAGGGTCATCGCACATACTTCTAATTATATTCTTATTTAAAATTCCTTAATAATATAAATATTCCTGCTGCACTCCTTGGGTAAGACTAGCTAAGGCCTAGCGAGACCTGTGCTTAGAAAAATTTTTCTTAATAAATACTTTTTAATTAGAAACTTAATTAATATAAATCCTTCCTGTCCTACAGGCTGTTCAGAACAGTATATTTCATAAAACATTACTGAAACCCAATTAGAAGATAATAGGAATAAAATAATTCTCATAGAGTACCTTGTAAAACACAAATGCCTACAAACAAGTCTGACATTCACAAAGAAAACGAAAAAGATTGTACTAATACATAGCCACAGTTGTGCGTATTTTTAAAACTGCAAATCTGTAACAACTGAAAAAGAGGAAGCTAAGATGGACCGCATAGGGAGGGGAAGAAGGCAGAAAACTCCCATATCCTGAGGGACACTAACTGGAAAGCCAGAACTGTGTTGAGAACAGTAGCAATCCCTAAAGGTCACAGCAGACACCATAAAGGATAAATGCTGTCCACAAAACCACAATCAGAACAAGATGAATATGTCCGCAACTTTACAGCAAGTCAATACAAAGAACAGAAAACAGCTGACATATGATTATTTCCTGAGACGGAGCAATTGCTGCTATAGTCTGTGCAAGCTGCAAATGAGAGAGAAGTCCTGCTAGAAAGTGTAACTGCAGTCATCAATCCTTGTGCGCAAGGCAACCTGTGATGTAGCTGGGTAACTACAGCAGAACTAAGTGCAAGGCCAGTGCAAAAAAAAAATAATCCAAAAAACCAAACCTCCTTATCCTACTTGATTTGCTTCATCTTTGACATTTCCAATATTAAACTGCTACAGAAAGCATATCTTCCTTTTTTTTTTTTTCCTGTAAACTACAAGATATAACACAGAAATCTAACAATTGAATACTACACATTTAAAATCTTGGCAGTGTACAAAGGGCAAAGATGTTCTTGATACATGCTGTACTAGCCCTAACAAAAAGGAAATCCTGTTTTATTCCTTATATTTCCATGCACCTCAATATCCACAAATACATCTTTTTCTGTGACAGCAGAAATTCCTAGTAACATCCCGTAAGAGGCAAATACATTACTCAACCATTTCATTGTTTTGAGATTAAAAAAATGAACAAAATTTTCCAATATAACTAATAGTTTTGGATACTTCATACACTTTAAATGCAGCCTGCTTTCATGAGAGTATCAAATACCAGCTCTATGAAAATCCAACCTATTTAGGTGTTCTAAGATAGGAATCCTCAAATTATGGCACCCAAAACTCACTGGCTATTTTTCAGAAGATCTTCATTAGGTCTCTTCTCACTAAACTACCACTTGGTGAAAAGAAGTGAAAGCCTTGTTTGTGTCAGATTCTTGCCTCCTCAGAAAAGTCATGAAGAGATTTCTTACCCAGTCTGCATGGGGCAAGTACTGCAGCTTGTGAGTTACGAGCACAATGGTCCGCTTGTCTTCCCGTAGCATTTTCAGGATCCCTTCTTGCATGAGATGGTCACTTAGGTGAATATCCAATGCAGAAAATGGATCATCCTGTCGCAAGGAAAAGAGGTCATCTGTTGGAGCCAGCGCTTAGTGATTTAAGGATACAGACAGATTTTAATATTGGTAAAACCAGTTAGATCAATATAACCAGTCAAAAGAGGCCTCTGGAAAATCAAAACTGTCCTGAGGAACAGTCTTAAACTACATAACAAACTTTAAACTATCTTTCTGCAGTGAGTACTTAGACCCAGGGTAATGTCAGCTGTGTACTTGCTGGGACTTCCTGAGGCTTTCTGGGACCTGCTCCTCTCACCAGATGTGCTTCATAGCCTATGTAACTGCAGTGCATCGTTTCTGTCAGGCTTGAGCAATATATCTCTATGGCTTATACCACATAACTGCTGCAGGGACAAAGACATTTTTATTTCTCCTGTACTTAACTGCCTTCAGATTTATTTTTTTTTAATCCATAAATCAAAATTCTACTGACAAAGAACCATGGAAGGAGAAATATTGATCATTTTGATGCGTCTGCTCAGATGCTTGACTTACAACATAGATTATCTTATTGAATCAATGAATTCTATGCAATTAATTTAGGCATAAGCTAATTTGTACCAAATTGGTGGGGAATTGTTTACCTAACACTATTTATATGGAATGATTAATTTGTTATTTCTGCTTGCACTAGTGACACTGGCTGTAGGATTTACTTATTATTTCATGCTACTATATAACACTAAAATAAAGATTTCTTAAAAATCAAACTTTGTTTTCTTTTCTCCAGATGTTTACTGATAAAGGGACGAATTTGAATTCATTCTGCTTTCTGAGTGGCATCTTTGCCACCAATTAGTTCAGGAGAGATACAAGCAAAGAGGTGAGTGCTTTAGAAAATCCCCTTGAAGTTTTATTCCCTCCAATCTTGCAACAATTTATATTGTGACTACATTACGTACTTTACTATTGCTGCTTTCATGTACCTGCAAATTCAAAAATACCTGACAGCAAGACAAGTAATCATTGAAATTCTAATAAATCAGAGTATCATAACAGAGAGAGCTTTTGGAACAGTAACTTCCAAATGCAATACAGAATTTATTCTCAAAAATGTATGTGCAACTGTGTGTGCACTGTGCTCACTGAGAAAGGCTGTATGTCATCAGCTTTAGAGCTGCACTCTTCTGATGTGGCACAGACCTAAACATCAGTCTGAGCCCTGAATATGTGCACAGCTGCCTCATATGCAATGCTGGCTTCTGAGGACTGTAAATGCCAGTTTCCAGGCGAGTCAGGTGAGGCTGTTCATTAAGGTGGCACTCACCATATATTTATAACGATGCAGTGACTACACGACACGTAAAAAACAAAAATCAGTTCGTGCTACAGGACTAGTCCAAAACGCGACCAACAAAACATGCTGAATGAATGTAACTAAGAATAAAATATGTCATGAATTATCACGTGATCTTTTTTTGTATCTGCTATGCTCACAAGAAGTTTAACAAATAAGAAAGATCATTGAAATAAGGTGTGTCCTTGTGAGAGAGAAGTTTCATAAGTTTCATTTTTGTTTCTAACATCAGACCAAAAAAGCCTGAGTGTTTGCAAATACTAACCTCTAGAATTTCTGGTTATTTCTGAAAGATTAGTAACTGAAAAAAAAAAGATTATTTGTAAGTGTTTTTGCATTATCAACCATAAAAGAACCTGCTACTATTAGGAAATTGAGTGTCCTGCATAAAAGCACGAAAGTGACAAAACCAAGTTACAGCCCAATACTGGAGCTGCTGATATGCAGCATCTGCTCTCCACTCTACTGCATTCTGGTCATTGCCTGGAAGCGCCCTGCATGAGGCAAGCACGTATGGATGAATCTAATTACAAGAAATGGTCTAAATAATCTCTCAGACTTTCAGGAATGACCTCTATTGTGCACAGATCTTTTAATCCCATGTGACTCATGTTTTATTGTCATAAGAGCTGGATTCAAAGCCCCTTAAAAACTGAGTGTAAGAAGGAAGTCCTAAATCAGAAAGCCAGCAATCTCACTACTAGTGAGTGTGTAGGATGCATCTCTTTTCCCAGAGCTTGCTTTCACTCCTTTTTCCATAGCATTTCTGTTGAAGCTGGGACAGGATATACAACAAGCCATTCAGAATGGGGAGACAGCTTTGTTGCAGAAAGGAAACACCCTGGACACAGGACATCATTAATTTTAGCCTTGAGACAGCTTAGGAATTTCATGAACACAGATGAGTATTAAATTTCTAAGTACCAAAGATAAACACAAGGGTCAAAAAGAAATTTCAATAGACTGAGAGGGGAAGCATCAGCATTTCACTTTGTATCCTAATATCAATCTGTCTGTCTGCACCATTTACAAAATGCTTTTTACCTACAGGCTAGCTAAGAACGGATACAAAATAAACAGTGTACATTTGCCTTAGCTCAGCGAAGCACAATGATCAGCATGTGTTACCCATTAAATACTCTAAACGCTGGCATCTCATGCTTCGATTTGGAGCATAAACATAATGGCACCTACTCACCAGGAATACAACATTTGTCTGCTGGTAAAGTGCTCTTGCCACACTGATACGTTGGCGCTGCCCTCCAGACAGATTAATACCCTGGAGATAAGCAGGAGAAAAAACAATCACACAGTTATAAAAACATAAACTGAATCATCATATTCTGATTGGATTATCCACAGAAGATTTTCTGGACAATGAAACCCAGAGAATTTTTTCAAAAGTTGTGGCCTGCAATTCAGCTGGGAGCACTGTACACAAATTGTTAGGAAGCCAGAGCACTCTGTCTGAAGCTGCACTCCGGAATGTTTAATCGTTTGTGGTTACACAACGGTGTAGGTGGAATAGATATTCCGCAGGCAGTCTAAACTAGACTTCTACTCCAAAATTAGCCTTATGAGTCTGGTTGTGCCCTGGTTTTTATTTATTTTTATTATCGTATGCTGTCATACTGTATCAGCTCCACCATATACTGTAATCAGTAATTGCTCGTTGGGAGGTCAGACCACATTGAGGTGAACATTATCTAATTGCTATTGCACTCTGTTTAGGCCCTTAGTCTCCTGCTACTGCCAAGCTCTGAGTTACTTACTCTTCCTGTGATCCACCTGCAGTTTCACAAACACCTTAAGCTCTCGTGAGGCAGTACTGCAGCCAAGAGACACTACCCCACCTTCTCTCTCCCCTCCACTTCCCTCCCTCTGCCAAAAGACATTTCTTTGGCTACATAATGGGTTAGGAATGAATCCATTTAAAATTAGGCATAGAAATGTATTCTTAAATGTATCCTTGCGTAGGATGGTTTGTCGTGGCTTTGGGGGTTTTTGGGGGTGTTTTTTTGATTGTTTGTGACAGAGCCAGTATATGCCAGGGTAAACTGTTTACAAAATGGTGCCTTCTGTTTCCTTTTTTGTCACTCCCTAATCTTCCCTGATATGATAAAGCTTGGCTTGACATTGATTAAACACCTGCCTTTTTTTTTAAATGAAGGAGCTCTAAAAATCTATGAATTATTTACTTTTATGTTACTCCTAAAGAAATAAAAAAAATGCACTGTGAAGTCAGGATATCTGAGATAGCAGCTGCAGAATTAGTCAAACATTCTGATAGCAGCACATTTAAATCACTGCATCTCACATAAATGACAGTGTTGCCATGTTCACTGAGCAACAAGCTTTTAGACTAATGACCCAAATGTACACTTAACTAAAAGATTACCTTTGTTGCCAAATAACCATTAAGATTTTAAGAACACAACAAAATTATAACCCCCATCTCTATACATTTAAAACAAAAATAGAAGCCTGTAGCTGTTTACTGACTCTCTCTCCAATCTGGGTTTGGTCTCCATGAGGGAGAATGTCAATATCAGGCTGAAGAGAACAAGCATCAATTACTGCTTTGTACCTGCGGAAACAAAAAAGGTAATGCAAAATCCAAACAGATACTGCTAAAGAAGCACATTTCCTACATGCAGAGGAACAAAAATTAACCAGCTGTAAAAAAAAAAATAAAATTTAAAAAAAAAAAAAAAATCACACAGTGGAAAACATATTTGTTAGCCACTAATTGTTCTAATAGGATCTCTGTCAATCACAGGCAAGTAAATATTTCAGCTAAGAAAGGTCAGCTTCCCAATTAAAAGTATTTAATAGTTAAAACTAGGCAAAACCAGCATACCTTCTTCCATGGTATATTGTTACTGGGGTCCTTTTTAGCATTTAACTTTTTTCATGTCCAGGGCCTTTGTTTCTTTTTTCAATATCCAAGGATGACAGAAAACATGTGTGTAGGCTGTGAATATATACTCAGCCACTTCTTTTAAGGGCTGGGGGGTGTGGGTGTGAAATACCCACAATTAACTTTGACATATTTTAGAATGTTTAGTGGACATTTATAGTGGATAAAAAGACATTCCATTAATCCTTTACAATGCACCAAACACCGAAACTGTAATAAACTACATTCTCATGCCCAAACAGCTGATGTCCTTCTAGGACAGTAAAACTAGTCAATTAGGTGTAAAAAGAGAATATCTCATGCTAAACACACACAGTCCTTGGAAATGAAAACACTTCAAGTGAGACTGAACTCTGCCCCTTGTGTCCTGCAGGAAAAACATGGCCAAAGGGGAACCATGCAGAACTCAAGGTCTTTTGTCATGCTCTGGCAAGCTGCAGTACGTTTGTTACTAGAGAGAGATGGGGACCCATGTGTGAACTGAGGACTATGCAACTCCACTAGTGAGCTACGAGAGGAGTAAAGTGTGTAACAGTGCTGAAACCTGTTACCTCTGTTTGTTAAAGGGGCTGTCAAATGTGATATTCTCTTCCACTGTGGCATTGAGCAACCAAGGCTTCTGTGATGCATATGCTAGTGATCCTCTTTTCCTGTGGGGAAAAAAACCCAACAAAACAAAACAGAGTTCCCAGCTTACCAGTGAGCAGGCTTTTTTGGAAACCATTTTCTTGTGCAGGAAGAAACTGGTAATAAGTCTTCAAAAATGCTGTCTTTTATTTCTTTTCTTTAGGACAACCAATAACTCTCCCAGCAAGGAAGCACGTAAGATGTTAAACTTTCAACAGAATACTGAAGTTGTTCACCTAACTGAATTTCAGTTTGTTCCTTCTTTTTCTGCTGTGAGGTGGGTTTGGAAAGGCTAGCTCAGCAAAGCTGCCTCTTGAACAGTGTAGATGGCAGGAACAAAATTATGAAAGACTGAAACTCAGCTCTGTTTGGATATACTAATAAGAAAAAAATGTAAAGCACTAGTTAGGCAACATATTTTGGGAGGGATGTTCCAACAAGATATTTTTTATGTTTTTAAAAAACCCACAACAACTTCACACGTGCACATAGGCAATTTCCCCTGCTCCAAACGTTTGTTTTCCCCATTCTAAGAGGAGAATTTGAGTCAGAGTAAATATGTAGCCATAGGAAATATCTTTCTATGTATATAAAGACAATAAAAGAAAATACAGACAAAAATATTTGCTAAATTTCCCCCTGTGGAGTTGCCCCCATAATGTACTATCAGAAGGGACAACTTATCAGCTATGGTCAACAGGATTTCACCATGTATACTTGATTTTATAGGGATTATATTTATATTATAGGGATTATTATTACTATTTAAAACAAAAATATCTGCCTAATAGTAAAGTAGCAGTACTTTTTGCTGGCTGGTGTGCACTAAGGATGTCAGTAAGGCAGTGCTGGGAGAAAGGCAACACTTTTTACTAGAGCAAATGATACTGTTGGAAAAGTCATTGGCATATCACTGTTTCTCCAGAAAAAGGCCAAAAGAGGGATCATACACCTAAAAGCATATCTGTTTTCTTTCCAGCTATATCGGCTAATCAAATAAAAAGATAGGACCTCTCACCCAAACACAGTCTTTGTCTTCTAGACAGCCATTACAGCAGTCTCTTTCTAGGTGGACCTGAATGAAGTTCAAACCACAAGCTGCCAAAATACACCATGCACTTTATCTTTTCTTATCAGGAGTTAAGGTCCCTCTCCCTACTCATTTTTTCAGGCTTTCACCAAGCCTGTTTAGAAGTTATTATAGGATCCAGTTTTCTTTGATGACCTGAAAGAACACACAGTTACACTACCCTGCCAACATGCTTCCAAGTTCAAATGTCTGATGGCTTATTAGAACTTAATTATATTTTATGAATTCCCTTTATTGGGGCGGGGGGGGGGGAAGAGACAGAAAAACACAACCCTATGCAGGCCAGCCCACAATCCCAAAATCTAATTCAAAGAGCATTCAGTTCTGCCTCAAGAGGGAAGCAGTTTTCCAATTAGTATAAAATTCTCATCCCAATGATTGAGAAATAATTGCTCTGAGCGTTCCAAGGTGAATATGTATTGCCTTCCCCTTCTTTTCATTGCTTGAAGCTGTTCCTTTGCTGCTTTTAATTCTCAGTGTGATTGAAAAGTTACTTCTAATTTATTTTTTGAAAACTAGTAGCAAGGTTTTGAGGAAAATGTTCTTACAACTTTTGTATAAAGAGCTCTTTTATCCAGTGAAGACAGGGGAAATGCCAGTAAGATGCACTCCATGCTGAGAACCAGTACAATGCCTGGGAACACCACTCACATTTGGCTTACATTCTGCTTTTAGGCCATCAGTGAGAATTAATTACTCGAAGGAATTTGGGAACAAGCAATGAACTTGCCAAAAGTCATTACGGGCTTAGAATTTAGTGAACCTTTCTAAATTAATCTTAATTGTAAACTGACAGTAGGATGACATATCAGGGCAGATCATATTTTGACATAAGGAAAAAGCTTGCAAGTGCTTGGTATATAAGAAATCTATTGCATGTCTACAGTGCTTCTTACAGTAAAGGGGCAATCAAACAAAACTTTTACTGAAATGGTGAGAAACGTGGTCAAAAATCCAGAGAACAAAATAATCTGAAGTAGAGTGTGCAATAATTCCTCTGAATTCCTGCCCTGAACCTGCCAAAGTTTTCACCCTTAGAAGACTACAGGCAAGCAAATGGTTTAGCTGACAAAGACTTACAAGGCATTACTTCTGCAGGTGGAAGTAATTGCCTCCTACTCCCAGACTGCATAAACATGCCTTTTCATCAGTGGAGTGAATGGATTTTACTCTAATAACACAAACTAGACTATCCACGGCCTCTTCATTGTCACAGAGGCAGACAGCAAAATTTAACCTTTCAACAAATAGGGAAAACCTTCACTGAGCTCCCTGGAAACTGTGCTTTGGCTAACAGAGGATCAAACCTGTTCGTTAAGTTAGAATTAGAAAAAACACTGTCAAGATCATTTGTTTAAAGTTATTAATCTAACTGTATTTTCATATATCATTTTGTTAAGTCCAGTAGGCTCAGTATGCATTCAAGATCGCTGAAAGTAAGACTAGTTAAGGGACATTCATATATGAATATCAGTGCCTTAATAAACCCATTAAGTCTGAAATGTTTGCAATTCAAAAAAAGAAAACAGTTGCACTGCAAATGCAATGGAGTTATGATTATAATGGTATAGGAAAGAATACATTACAAACCCTTTTCTATGTGTTTTCAGTTGCTAACTACATATTTATCTTGATTATTTTACACGACTCATGAATTTCTAATATCAGTTAAGAACTCAAAAATCAAACATTCTCCAGATATGAAAGAAATGTGGACTGTTCAGTCCTATTACTGCACGAACGAAAAAAAAAACCGCTTCCATTATTTTCAGTCTGCTGGTAAGTAAGAACATTCTGCCATTGCCAGTCCAGAGTATTCAGGAACATACTTTTTTGCCATTATTAAAACTGCAAGGGTCACTTCCTTGTTTTTACTTCTAAATCTTGCAGTAGCTGCATACAGAGACAACCCATTTGCCCTTTAAGGAGAAACAATTCATTAAGTGCAGACACTTCATTAAGTGAAGAACGTACACAAAGTCACAAAATGGCTGAGGTTGGAAGGGACCTATGGAAGGTCCCATTAACTTTTAAAGTGTTGTACCTGAATTCCATGTCAACAGGAGACACTTTCTCTGGGCTGCAGAAAACAAACACAAATGTTGTTTTTTAAAAGAACTCAAAATCATTCTAGACAATTGAAACAATACTTTAAAGTACTATCACTACGCCATAATTAAAAATACAACAAAATTACATCATATCAGAAGTAAAACTCTCTTAAGTATGTTAAAATTCTGTACTACATGATGTTGATCTAAGAAAGGTATGGTTAAAGCTTCAGTTTTGAGAAGCGCTAAACAACCTTGTAGAGAGCATTCAACACCCATAAGCAAATGCTCAAGACTCACAAGACTTTGGTTCAAAACACTCTCTGTTCTGAGAACAGAAAAGCATGCTGCAGGATGCTAGTGTAACAAACCCACCAGACGTATTCCTACAGCACTTACCCAACACGACTAGGATTCCCAGAACCTATGATAATGTGGGTAATTGTTTCATACAGTCTAATATTCTTTCCTACTTTTCAACATGCTCACCATACCATTGTGCGTGTTACCTTACTGTTTGCTGACCATCCCCATACAATAGTTTCAAATTAATTAACGCAGTGAAGCTTTCACTTTCTGACTCTGAAAACCTTAGGCATAGACTTTAGAAAACTTTGATTCCTTTTATTGCAATCAATTTGGTAGGAAGACCAATACAATATCATACCTGACATCTTCCCCTGTTTCACTGTCAGAAGCACAGCTGCATCACAAAGAGAAAGCAAAGATAGTTTACTTAAGCAAGCACAGGCAATCTGCCCCAGAAAAAAAGCTATTAAATTCCACTTAGTGCACAGACTGCAAACACTATTTATCACAGAGCTTCAGTGTAGCATTTGTTCCTTTGATACAACCTGACTTGATTTTTAGCAGTCAAAAATTGGGCGATAGTTTTTCTTTTCCTTATGAACATTTAATTTGACTCAATAAATAAGAATCATCTCCACTCTGTCCTAAATGTGGTAACAGAACTGAGATATCCTAGTGTGACAAGAATGTAGTTCCATTAAAAAACAAAAAACAAACTGATAATTTATGATACTGTCTTTTTCCCATGGCGGTACCTGCACCTTTGCAGGATATAACAGGTTAGCTGGAATCCCAAATCCTGCCTTCAGTTGACATGCAACATGCTGTATTCTTCATCAGCCCTATATCCTTGGGGGATGTGCCTGTATAAATAAGCATGGGCAGGTGTGAGAGAGTTTTGATTTTGCTATTTTTGATCATGTCCCAAGATGTTCACAGAGTGGTATGACAGGATGAGTGGCCATCCCTCTTACTGATAGTAAATTCAGTTCCATTGAGAAGAATGAAAAAAATCTGTGTGTTGAGGTATAATCAAAATGAAGGAGGAATGAAGTTTTTCATGCTTTAAAGGGATCAGTCTCTTGAACTTTATGCAAACACCATTGGCTTCCAGGGAAGAAAACTATACCTGCAGTTTAAGAAGTTGGTTTGAGACACTTGCAAAAGTTAATGCATAGCAGCCAATGACCATCTCTAAATTCAATTTACTGTAGAATTTGAGAGTGCCAGCTAGCCACTAGTATCTTTATGCCAGAACTCAGCGTACTGAACAAATCTTTTACACAGTTACCTCACACTCAATGGCTATTAAGTGACTGTGAAGTCAGTGACATCTTCTCCAAAAAACATGAACACATTCATTACAGAAACTACCAAGTACCCGAGTGTTTCTGAAAACTTCAGTAAACACATATTTATAAAAATCAATGTATTTTTTAGGCATCAAAATAACTTTTAAAATATTGTCATTTGATGAAAACAGTCAACTCAACATCGAGTAGAAGAAAATCTGCAGTTCACAACACAGCATTTCACATTATAAGGACTCTAGAGTCACATGGGAGCACGTATGTCCTGTTTAGAAACACATGACATCAATTTTGTCCGAGCAAACAGTTTCTCATTTAGGTCAATTTTCTGATATTATTTACTCCAAAAAGACTTGCAATATAAACTGCTCTGGGCACTTGGACTGGGACTATTTAAAGTCAGGTACCGTCCAGAAGAAATTAGCATGACATACACTGTAATTATTTACTCAATAATCAGTCAAATCAATAGTATTTACAATCTGTTCAGACTGTAAATAATGATTTCTCTATTTTTGTTAATTTCTAACCATATTATAAAATATTTATGCTGAGATGCTCTCAGACTGCTTTGGACAAGGAGCAGTAATCTGAGCTGGATCTTCCAGTCACACACTGTAATATAAACAAAATAAAATCACAAATGAGTCAGTGTTCACTTCTGATTAGCTGATCCCTACCTCAGGAATAAATTACATTTCTTTTTAAGGTCTTAAAAGAATCCTTATAGGAAGCAAATAAAGATGATATGCGGTTAATTCTGTTTTATCAGTAGAGCACAGAGGCAGGAAATGACTTGTGCACGGTTATCCATTAGACCAAGGGTTGAACCAGGAATAGAATCCAGATTTGCTGAGCACTGAGTGACATGTCAGCAGTATGTATCCTTCATCTTCATAACTGTGACCTCAGAGGAAGGGAAGGGGAAGGAAATTTGGAATGAAATAATTCAGGACTATTCCGTAACGTGGATTACTGAAGCCAAGCATTTGTCTCATCCCAAAGAAAGAGCTGTAACAAGGATCTTACTGATTTTGGTGCTACATTTTATTGCCTGAGCTAAGGCTACAACCTCTGGTGATTACTTGGTAAGACTACTCTCCTGGAACCTGGGTAATGTTGCATGTACCTGGTCAGGCATTAGTATTTCCTTATCAAATTAAGTGAGCTTTCATCTGAGAGCTTGACAACGCAGATGTGCAGCCTACACTGACTGCATCCATCATTCTGAATAGACCAGTGCACCTGGTAGCGGCTTTGAAAGATGAGACAAAACATAATCTGGCCCATGGTAGGCAACACCATGCCTACCATGCTAAGATTGTTTCAGCCACAAGCCCCTTTCTACCTATCCGACAGATAGCAAAGCAAAGTGGTAACAACTGAATTTTACCTTGTGATACTTTGGCATATACAGAAGACATGAAAACCAGTTTTGACCTTTCCACTGTTGTGAAGTACACACTTCTAAACAAGCACTATTTAAAAACATGGTCTGATCAGCACCATCATGTCATCTGTTTTAGTTTAGCATCAGACATTCAAATTACACTTCTTAATCATGTTATGTCATCTGTGAAAAATTACAGCCTTGCTGAAATTAAATTAGTTCACCTAATAAGGCTGCAAGGATTTGGTATGGTTCCTCACCATGCTCTGATTTTTCTGCTTAGGGAAGTATGTTTTAATGGATAGATCACCACATTCTGCAAAATTGGCTTCTGTTCTTGTCTCCCTCACTGGCTGAAAGTGTCACCTTCCTATGTTTCTTTTTCCTCACCTACTTTATTCCTACTTTATAGTAGGGAATCTTCCTTCCTTGTACTATTACTATTAAAGCTTGTGTAATTCCAAGTACTGTGACTGGCTTACACATGAAGGCTTGATAGAAATCATATCTCTCCACAAACACTCACGAATTTGTGCAAATTATTTCACAAAATCAGTGCAGAGCCCACAGGATAACAATGACCCTCTCTCCAGCATACGTGGATTTGACTTAATGTTGCACTGTTGTTCATTCATTCCCAATCAGTAAAATTAATTGTTTCTCCAGGTTCTTCTGCAATGTGTCAAGTTTTACCTACAGAGAACTGTATCCCAAAAGGCCAAGAATAGTCCGTATGTCTAGGAAGTCTAGTACTGTAAAATAAACAGGCAAAAAATGCTCACACATATTGATCAGACAGTGTACTGGAGATGGCACTAATTTACTGGAAACAACATAGAGGAGTTGCAATATATTATACCATCTCTCACTTAGTTTGAAGGTCAAGAGGGTCAAGTCCCAGCAGCACAGCTGTTGAAGTTTGGTAGCATTTTTTTTCCTCCCTACACAAGCCTCTAACTGGCTGTCAGAATGCAGCTGCTGTGTCCCCTTGGGAAAAGGGGGAAGGACCTGACTACCTCCTGCTCTTGTCAAATCAGGCAGGAGGCACTGAGGGAGTACCCTGAGGTCACTGCCACTTAGACAAATCTCTTCAGTTTCTCAGGCACTAGACCAGTACTGGGATGGAGCACACATCTAAACGCACAGCCTGGGACCACTCCTGGTGAGCTGGTACCTCTTTATAGTTCCATTCAAAGACAAATGTCCAGGCCTGAAAGGGTAAATGGCATTCTATAGCAGCACAACACTTCAGCCAACTAATTTTGATCACAAATTAGTTATGATTCCACTCAAGTGATGTTACCGAAGTGCAGAATGCCCAAATATGGCTAACTATTCCCATTAATGGAATAGAAGCTTGTTTGACCCTGTCTGGGGTTTCTTTCTGATATGCTCACCTATCATTAGGGCAAGATTTTTATTTTGAATGTACACCTACAAAATCCCTGACTTCACAAAAAGGTTCCCAGGATAAATTCTGGCTTTTTTTCTGCATTACTACTTGACCCAATGTTGAGTTTTTAAATAGCACTACCTGCTCCAGAATATGGTCCCAGAGATCTTCTGCATCTCACCAAGTATGGCCAGCAAAAGAGATGACTTACCACAGCCAACCTGTCCTACAATCATTGTTAGCTGACCTGTGAGATAAGAAGGTGCATATAAGCTTGTAATATACCAAATGCCCACAGAAAAACATCTTATTCTGTACATCTGATGTCATTTTGTACCTTGAGGGATTCGGATATCAATGTTGGACAATGCTGGAGGACCTTCAGGTGTCCAAGTGAAAAATCCATTTGTGATCTATGCCAAGGTGAAGAGAAACAACGAACAGAAAACCAGCTTTAGAGCTGACATCTTTTTTCAAAATCAGAGACATCATCTCTGTCGTCATTACACTGAGCACAGGAACAGATTTCGACTTTGCTCACTGCAGGAAACAGATCTTCAAGTGACTGATTTGGTAAACGCCTGTATTCTGGATGTGCAAGAATCTCTAAACTCAAAGAAGGACAACAAGTAGAAAACTAAGAAAAATTCCAGAGGAAAAAGAAGTTTCTGGTTAGGGTTTCCTTTGTTTTATTATCTGTAAGGTGGGCACGTGAACTAAGTGAAATGATTATGATACAGTTAAATTACATAGAGTCATGGTTTGCTCTCTGCAGCACTGAACGTCACTCTAGGAACTCACTGCAGCAATCACATGGTCCAAATTCCAAGCAGATTTGCAGAACTTTCCACAGAAATTAGATGTTGCTGTCTATTACAGTATTTCTGATATGATTCTCAGATAACCTAAACTTAGCTAGATTCAGAAATCTTTTCACTGAAAAAGACCAAACCCAAGAAACAAAGCACGTTCAGGACTTTAAATGGAAATTTCTACGGACACTGTGAAAAATACAAAAGTGAAGACAATTTTTAAAAGCCTGTACAGGACCCTATTCAGTCACTTTTTTTAGAGCCACTAAAGCCTTCAAAGCCTTTCAGCAACGCAAGTTACCCTATTTTTTTAATCTAAGAAAAATAGAATGGGACACTAACCCTATCCTGGAGAAAAAAAAATAATTATATTTTTATCTTGGGAAACAACCTGTAAAAAATGAGCAAAAGACAGTGCAGTGTTTCTCCCTCTAGATTACTGAAGGCAGCCAAACAATGTCCCTTCATGGACAATGAGCAGCATACAGACAGTACTGAGAAACTGCAGTTCCTTGCCCCAGGTGCCACTGGTGACAAAGATGTCAGCAGATGGAGCCAAAGATTATAGCCAGTCTTGGCTTTCTATTCAAGACCTTATTCAAACACTGCTGTTACAGGGATTACTGCTCTGGCCTCTCGATTTTGACAAACTCCTTCGCTGTCACTGCAGGCTATCTTTTGAGCCAACACCACCCTCCCAGAATCCTTGCTCAAATATTTCTCTTATTTCCCTGTAATTTTTGTCAGGAAGGATCCTGCACCAAAACAGCATGTCAGGTGACAGCCTCTAAATAAACCCTGAAAGCACTGCCAGTTGTCCTACTTAGTCTCATAAACTCTTGTGCCAGGAATGCAAATGTAATAGCAAACTTCTTAAATAAACAACATCATCCCTATAACAACCATCAGAATTTTTATGCCTCTGGCCATTTCTACAGCAAACCAAGAGTGTCAGTCTTCAAAGTGGCACAGGTTATTTTACATTTTCATTCAAAGAATGAAATTAAATTTTCATTCAAAGAATAATAAAAGGACTTTGTTCTTAACTTCATCTTGAAAGGCTACTAGGAATTCCAAAAGAGGAAGGGAAGACCCACAACAAGATTATTTTAGGAAGTCTACACCAAATTCTTTTCAATTTTCTTCATACCATTTTTCTG
Source organism: Baryphthengus martii (assembly GCA_013396935.1). NCBI lineage: Eukaryota > Metazoa > Chordata > Aves > Coraciiformes > Momotidae > Baryphthengus > Baryphthengus martii. The sequence goes on from VWZK01001570.1 coordinate 101,938, forward strand.
TACAGGCATTGGAAATGAAAGAAGTTGTCTGGTATACATAAAAGGCTGGACTAGATGATCTTTTAAGGTTCCTTCCAACACGGGCTGTCCTAAGTTGGAACTTTTTGTCATGAGAACAGAGCTAGTGACTTAAACACTTCAAATAGAAAATTGCTGAGTGAAATTTACATGAATATGCACAGCTATGCACAACACAGAGGTCAGTAGTCAGTTCTTAAAGACGTAGAAAAGAAAGGTGGCGGTTAATCTCCAACATGAGCACGTGTCTGACAGTTCACATTAAATGCTGACTCTTGAATTTGAAAGTGCCATCAGACTGCAAAAGTGACTATTAGTGAGCTTAGTAAGTGTTATTAGAGTGACCTTCATACCACCTTTACACAAAAATCATCTTCTTCTGTGATGTTAATGGGTCTTCTCATGTGAGAGCTGTAATTGTTCCAGTAGTCCCTGGCAGGCCTCTTGCGGTTAACAAGTTTGAGTGGCTGTGCAAAATCAGAAAGACAGGAGTAGGCAGTAATTCGTGGCAGCACCAGCAAAATGTCCCAAATGCAAGCAATCATGTTATGACCTACACAGTTCAGGGTATTAAAAAGAGGTTTTGCAATTGAAAGATATAATCATTGGGAAACAGAAGTGTAAAAAAAAGTTATTCTGGGTACAAATTACTCCAGCGACTTCATCTGCAATTAAACAGCATTACTCACCACTGCCTGGTATTTGCTGTGATTATCTGCACTTCTTAGCTCTGAAGATTTATCATGCTCTTCTCCAATTTCTTCACTTGACAGGAATTCACTCAGTTTCTGCACACTGAAAGGGAAAAAACCGAATCACATCTCAACCTGGAATGCAAAACTTTTGTTCACTGCAATGTTTATCGCAGAGCACCCCTTTTGGTACTTCAACTGCCTGTTGCAGTTTGTTTCTTCTCATTTTGTTACAGGCATATGAGAATTTGCAATGAGAAGCTACTGCAAGGCAGATGACATGACTTGCCCAGTTGTCTATTAACAGCTATATTTTAACAGTTTGTGCAGATGCTTCTCAAGTCTTGTCCTTCTTGATACCGCCAGAGAGATTACACAAAAGATTTTTTTAGGCTTTGGTGGGATGCAGACCAATTACAACAGTAGCTCATTTTGAAGCCATGTGCTGAAGTAGAAATAATGTCATTTATATTACTGAAGCGTTGCACAGTTTTGATGAACAGTCTTACGAACACTAGCAGCCTGATGAAGTCCATACGCTGTCAGGTAAATTCAACCAGCTATGATGAAAAACAAAGTGTATGAGGCAACATGATAAAGGAATATGCCTTAACAGAACAGTGTTCAATAGATGAGATAAAAGGAATCCTGACAACCAGCAACAAAGGAGAAGGCATAAAATCTTCACAAGCTGCTTAAGATTTAATTAGCCAAGAGATAATGTGCCTTTATTATGACATTTAACAGATTACGACATCAATTTTATCTCTGTACCTGACTTTATAAAATGTATATCCAATCGACTCCCAAGGAGAGCAAATGAAATTTGTAAATGAAGAGGACTGAATTATGAACTCAACATCAAAGGCACTCAATTAGCTGGAAATAAGTTAATTATCACTCTCCAAAACACTAAATTGCCAGAAGGCCTTTAAGTGCCTAAAAATAAACTTATAGACAAGTACTGAAAATACCGATTTTGATATTAAGCTTTAGGCTAATTTTGGAGAAACAGGCAAACAGTGCCACTGTAGAATAGTGATACGTGGCTATCTTAAAAAAAAATTAAAAATTGCATTCCACTGCTAGGAATTTCTTCTTCAAAAGGAGACTTATTTTCCTCTAAGAATTTCATGAGATATCTCGCTGGTTCTAAAGCAACCCTTGGACCAAGGCCTTATAGCACTGCCTGAGGCTGACCCCCTGCACTGTTAGCACTTGTCCTGCAATTAGAGATCAGAGCCACCTGGGGACACCCTAGAAGACAGCTGGTTCTACAGTTTTTCTGTCAGCCTGCACAACTGCTGATGGCAGCTGAGAACTAAGAGATACACCATGGAGTGACTTTAGCTACAGCAGGCACTACAATCTAAGCAATTGGAAAGAGGGAGAATAATTATTTGAGATGGGACAAGAGGAGTAACTAATTCAGGCTCAATGCTGGACCGAAATTCCATAATGGGAAGGTCTTATCTCAAAGGAAGAAATTAGAAGCCCCATCACTATTTACATCTATTTGCACAAAGCTATGGAAAACAGGACTAGGAATGATCTTACCTTTCTTCTTCAGTGAATCAGGTGCTTAAAAGAACATTTTAAATGTCTTTAAATGGACCAAATGATGGTTTAGATGCTGCCTATATGGAGAGTCGGTATGCAGCTGCACCTACATTCCCTACAGGAAAATTACACTGACGTGAATAATTGCTTTGAAGGTATAAAGAGCAGAAAGAAAAAGTCCCCTGTGTATCTGCTCCAGGGTTCAGACCGGGAGTAAGAGAAGACAGCAAACCATTCAATAGTTTGCCATTCAATAGTTTGATTTTGCTCTCTGCTCTCTGGTTGTTTACCAAGGTGCCTGCACTCAAAGTTCCAAGACTTCTCCCTGCAAGCCCTCTGCTCAATGCTTTGCTTAACTCTGGAATTGTTGCTCCCGTGGCAATTACTGAGGAACCACAATACAGATGTGAGAAAATCTTTAGTTAGAGGCAGCAACTCATGTTTCAGGATGCCACACCATTCTACTCTTAAAAAATAAAAAAGTACATTGTGCGCAGAACTCTCACTGACATTGCGGTATCTCCACAGGGGGAGCTTATTTTTAAGCCATGGTTATTTGCACAGCTGACTGAAAAACTGGTTTCATATTAAACCCAGCAAAATACATAATGCCACTTTTGCTACTTGACCTTTGCTGATGGAAAATTGTACACACTTTGTCCTTGGAGACCTCACATTTAAGAAATACACCAACTGTCTGCTCAGTTTTAATTTTCAGTGGCACAAACAGTCTACATATTAAAAAAACCCACTTTTAAAAGACATACTCTCGCACCTTCCTAAAGTCTTCTAACAGTTCTCTCTCTCAGGAGCAAACACCCTAGCCCCATAACTTTGTTTGTTTGCAGGGGCCTTATGTGGAACAGAAGCTTTAAATGTGTTTTACCACTGGAATCAATCATAAGGTTGTTCTCACAGTGTCAGTGACAATCCATGAGGATGCTTTGCAATTGGGCACACGTGCAATTATTAAAGATGCTGACAAGCTAATTCGTGAAAATTGTTGTCCTTAATAGCATCTGGCATCAGAGACCGTAGCCAACTTTAACAGAGCCCTTTTAGTTTTCTTTATGTGCTGGTTTCATTGCTGGTTCATCTTCTGCTTCACTCAGTTCCTCTCTGGACTACAGGAGAAGCTGACTTGTACACTTGCTAAAACCAATTAGAGTATCTCAGCCTAAAGAAAGCTGAAGTACAAATCAGACAAGTCAGGCTACCTTTACCTGATCTTACTGACCATCTATTTATTAGCAGGAAGATGTAACAGCAGGACACAGCTATAGAAAGTAAACATTATTGGGCTCAATTCGCACAAACACAGCTTTCTAAAAACTGTCTGCTTTTTCACATTTCCTAAACTATTTAAACAAGCATGTGTCTGCATGTGTGGAAAATATCTGGCACAAACTTCCAAAATACTGCACTGAAGGATAAGGTATTCAGAAGACATATCTGGAGCAGCACTAGCAGCACTATGAAGCAACGCACTCTGGAACACTCCCTGGGTTACTCTGCTACAGACAGCCATGAGGACAGGGATCAGAGCTTGAACTAGAGGATTGCTGCCTGCACTACAAATGGCAGGGCAATAGTCTACTAACAAGGACATAACTACAGAATAACTCACAAAGAACTCCCAGCTAGCAACAATTAATACTTGGTTGATATTAATCGCTCTAGAATTGTTCCCGTAGCACTAACAGGCACACAATGAAATACACGTTTACAAAGAAATTCTTACACAAGCCAAAATACATATCCATTACCAGTGCGAGGCCTCAGATGCTTTCCTGGTTGCAAACTTAGCATGACAATTTGCCACAGCTCTAGGGACTACCATAGCGGCTGCAAAACATTTCATGCCAGCTGCTGACACTCTCAGATTTCACACTTTTTAGGAGCGAGGACACAGCTGTGACTTTGCACTGTCAGGAAATTTTGAAACAGCAAGGGCAATCTCAGCCTCCTGCTGTAGTCTCCTTCCCATCTTCAAAGCGACACAAAGGCAATTAAGCAAGAGCTGGTGTCCAGTATCTGTCCCACAGTTTAGATAAGCTCTTCAGACACTAATATTGGAGGTCACAAAGAGGTCCTAATAAAGTAAGAAGCCCAAACTCTTTCTTCTTCCCATATGAGTCAGGTAGAGTTACAATGCACACGGAAAATATTAAGAGGTTTTACCACAAATCTGTTGTTGACACTCAAAGTACTAGTAAAGCAACAGTTCTACTGGTTATTTTTTCAGTTTCTGAACACTCAGACTAACACCAATTCATCAAGTCTGAAGCAGACTTTTAGCCATTAACTTACTCTCACTCTTAACAATGATTTTTATCTTTGTCTTTTTCTAGCTTGTTTATTTGATTAAGTCTGACTCTCCACCAACGGGCAATCTCCTAGGCAGAGGGGTGGAGGCTGAGCACAGCACAAGAGATACACGCTGAGACACATGTGCTTCCCTTCTACATGCTTGATGAAAGGAAACATTTGGGTGATTTACAAAACTAAATATTCACTAAACTTTCACTTACTTTCTTGCTACCATGTATGTTGCATGCAGTACAAATATAGCTCAACCCATTCCACACAATGAAGCTGTGGACCACAAAATACTGGGTGACAAATGTACCAGCACAGAACTTGGTCCACGTGCTACAATCAAGGGAACCATGCAAGGTAAAAAGCTGGGAAGCAATTTACAACAACAGATATATCATCATCGGCCTATTTCTAAACTTAAAATTGTAAAATGAGCAATAGACACATTCTCAAAAGTCAGAGAGGTGGTTGCAAAGATTAATTTTAGAGTTCTCACCTTACTAGTGCTTTGACAGTGGACCTAACCACACTGGAGAGCAGGAACAATGGAGACACAAGAATATGAAACAAGGAGATGGAGGCAAATGCCACGGATGGGGAGAAGTCAGCCTTAGTTGTCAGATGAGCATGGACCACAAAAGTCTACAAAGAGACAGACACTATCATCAGCATTTTGTCATAAAGAAGGAAATGCACAAAAACTTCATATTTCCTAAGCATTTAATTTGTGGAAGCTTAATTTATAGTCTCTTAACAGTTTGGGGGAGAGCTGCATACTCCAGGCTGCTTCTGGTCGTAAATGACAAATGGGCATTTTCCATTCTCTCCCAGAGGAACTGCAAATGTGTAGTAGGTTTGCATCCTGTCCTTCCTCATTTCCACATTGCTTATAATTGAAAATGCAGATATTAGTAACACTACTTAGAAAAGTCCATACTTACTATAAGCACAGCTGCAATAGGTATTGCTGCATTCATAAAGACTGTGAAGGAAAACACATAGGAACATTTAGAAACAATTTCCATTCAGACATGCTAAATGTTAAAATACTACTAAGCACTGGTTTGCAATGGTATTTTCTATGCTTAAGATAGGAAAAATGTGCAAGTATCCACATCCATCAGTACATCATTTCAAAATGTCTACAGTTCGTTTCATGTCATCAAAGCAGACAGAACCCAGCAGGGCACCCTAGAAAGTGATGACTACTCTACTGGTTTTGAGCTGTAATCATCTCACACGCAGTCCAGGAGAGGGACATTGCATCTCTCCATGTCATGGCTGGCAGAAAGGCCAAGCTGGTACGAGGTCTGGCAGATAACTTGAATCCATGACAGTGAGAGGAAAGAAGACCCAGCAGTGGCTACACAGATCACAGTGTTGGACTGCCCTGCAGGCTGGCTGTACACCTAACTCTGCCCCAGCTGCAGCTCAGTGGCAGGACCTCCTGGAAGAGCCAGGGCACGTACATCACATTGCGATCTATTTTTGGGGCACCACAAGTACAGGGCTTTGTGGTCCCCTCAGGTTTCAGAATGCAGCTCAAAGGGTAAGGAAATATTCAGCAATGCACCCTAGGACTGCCACTTAGTTTATTCTTATGGAGAATTTCTGCATAATTAGTCCTGCTTTGTCCAGCTCGGCTAATTGGTCAATGTCCTTGGGAGCACAATACAGGTTCTAATGGTACCTAAACACAGTAGAGTTTTGATTTCAGCAGGGCCTTGAGTTATTCGAGACGCAAACACCCAGTTTCCTCCCTGACCTTGAACAGTATCTGTCTTGGTGCCCTGGATTCCCTCACTATAGCAACTCATATACTATAGCATTCAGAGGTATTAAACAGATAGATAGAGAGAAGTAAGCAAATACCATTTCTGTATAGAGATCTCTTAGATCAGTCAGGAATATGGGTTAAGAATACAATAAAAACCAGTCATCCTTGAGGGAGCTTGAGTCAGAACCAAAACTACAATCTTACCCCACACATCTGTCCCCTCTATCACAATCCGGGGACATTACTTAATCCTATCATTTTCATTTTCACCTTCGTTCAATTTTAATTCATGAAGTAAACAATAGAAAGAATGTAGAATCTATAGCTAAAATAGAATTAGAAGATCATCAGGATAGGTGTAACAGAAAAGAAAGAGCCTAGCCAGTTCTTTTGGTTTTTAAACTATGCCTGATCTTTTTTCCCAACCAGGTACGGCCAATGTTCACACAGCAAAAGTATTCCCCAGCTACTTCATCTGAAGTGGAGGATCATCATTTGACCCACTAATACTTCTGATTGACTGTTTGGCCATTCTCTTCTGGGCACAAACCCCTGAAGAACGTAACATGTATTGTCAGACATTCCTATTTTTAGAAGATCTTTTAGGAATCTTGTAACATACTTGTAAAGTCTGTACTCAAGCATAAATAAAATAGCTGGGCTATTTCATGTAGCTCTAATTCCTCAACAGAATACAGTGTTAGAAAATATACGTATATTTGTACATATATATTTCAAAAATAAAAGCTTATCCTTTGTAAGATGAATATATATTACTAGAAATTCATAGTTTAATCCTCACTCTAGGAAAAAAAAAAATCTCAGGAAAATATTCTTTTCTGCATTGGAATACAAATTCGCTTCAGTTCAGACTGTCTCTTCTCCTAATGATTCTACTTCCGCCCAGTTTTCATAATTTGTATTAACTTGAGGTAGTTATGCCATAGAAATATTGAAAAATAAGTGAAGCTCACTGCTTGTGGCTATGGACTACTTAATTCTACTAAATCCTTGCATCTGCAATTTGCTTTCGAGATGGCTTCATACATGTTTGCTTTCATGAATTAATCTGATGTGGGAATTTAGCAAAGCTGATAAACTTCTTTGAGATGGATCTTGTTCTTCTGCCGTCTACAGTGCAATATCATACCTGGCAAATACAGAGATGGACAAATTAAATACACTGCAGGGTTCACAAAGCAATTAAAACAACTGGGGTCACTTGGTGGCTCCCAACAAGGTGGATCTGAATTTGATTCTTCTGTGAAATCACAAGTGCATCTAAGGACTTCACTTCAAACGTCTTCTTTCAAGCAAACAAATAAGGGCTTATAGAATTTGGGAAGTTGGTTTTTCTTTGGTTTTTTTTTGTTTTTTAATTATGCAAGTGTCCAGACTAATAAAATGTTTTCTAAAATATTTGCAGATAAGACTTTTAGTTTAACTGGATTCAGTTAAAAGTACTTTGTAACTGGAAAATGCAGACTGAAAACAGAAAAATGTTCTTAATAGTTTCTGAATATTTTAGGATAGTAACTAGTGTTATTTTCCTGTGAAAAAGCCTGGAGTTACTTTGCTTCTGACATCTTAGGAAAAAAAAAATAAAAATCAATGAAATAGGAAAACCATTCCTTCCTGTCTCCATCTTTCTGAATACATATTGTATACTATATCCTGTAAAGCTGAACGGAGGATCATCTTAGTAATCAGCATGAAAAAAACTATGTAGGAATCTTTTGTTACAGTTAAAGAATCACTGTTGAACTCAAAATGTGTCATTACCAATTTCGAAACCCAGCACGGATTCTAGTGGGTATATTTCATTAAAATTGCAGAACGAGCTGATGTCTGAAATAGCTTTTAGTACACATGAACAATTCCATATACATACAAACTGGGTCCAGGCACAGGGCTAAGGCATATGAGGTCCAGTTTCCATGTGGTCTTGAAATGGAATTTTCTTGCAGTATAGCCAACACTGTTCTGAAACTTCTAGGCATCATTTTCTGTAATCCAATGCAAATCTATTCCTCATAAATAGAAGTAGCTTCAACCAAATTCTTTCATTCACCTTAATAGCTAAGTATAGTTACAAATGTATTCAAGAGTCTATTCAACACTGCACGTTAAAAAAAGCATATATATAAAAAAAATAAATCACATTTCTGCTTGCTTATTGGTCTTGGAAGTGTCTGCCTTCCTCTTCATCAACAATACATAAAATTTTAGTCATCTCTAGTATTTTTCATTCTTTTTTTCTTTCTTTCTTAAAAAAAATGCAATCACAGGTTCACTACAATATTAGCAAACATGCTTTGTGCTGATTACGCCTGTCATTCTATTTACACTTACAGTGAGAAAATCCGCAAATTCTCCCACATTGATGTTCACTATATAACCTGCTAAAGTGCAAGTTTGTAAATATCAGTGAAATTTCTGCTAAAGACAAAGCATAAGGAATTCTTGGGCTGAAACTATAGGAACTATTTATAGGCCAAAACAATATGCAACAGCAACATAAAAAAGCTGCATTTGTTTACCCCAGCTGAGAAACCAATCTACTGTGTCTTAAACACACATAAATATCACTCATAATAAAAACAAGGATGTAAATATACACATCGTTTCAAGAAGCATCAGTACATATTTAGAATTGATTTTAGTAATATGGTTTCACACTGATGTCACTTATTTACAGAATAGTCAGTACTAGTCAGTATAAATAGATAGTAAAAATGGGTGGAGCACCTCTCCTATGGGGACAGGCTACAAGAGTTGGGTCTGTTCAGCATGGAGAAGAGGAGGCTCTGAGGAGACCTTATAGCAGCCTTCCAGTACCTGAAGGGGGCCTAAAAGGAAGCTGGGGAAGGGCTTTTTACAAGAGTTTGTAGTGACAGGACAAGGGGAAACAGCTTTAAGCTAGAAGAGGGTAGATTTAGATTAGATATTAGAAGGAAATTCTTTACAGTGAGGGTGGTGAGACACTGGAACAGGTTTGCCCAGGGAAGTTGTGGATGCCCCCTCCCTGGAAGTGTTAAAGGCCAGGTTGGATAGGGCCTTCAGCAACCTGGTCTAGTGGGAGGTGTCCCTGCCCATGGCAGGGGGATTGGAACTGGATGATCTTTGAGTTTTCTTCCAATGATTCTATGATAAATAGATTTTAACGCCACATGAAACAGTGCAACAAAGGGAGTCTGTCTGTGCTGATCTGGGTGTAGAATGGAATTTCCGGTCACACAATCTACTCAATGTAATATCATTTAAATTCAGGGGCATTAGAATCTTTTCCTCAGAATGCATTAACTTTGTGATAATTTGGCAGGGAAGAAAGTCAGCTGCACATGTCTTGGCTGAATGAAATCAAATCATACTAACAAGGCTGGAAGTTATTTTCCTAAGGAGCAGCCTTCCTTATTAGTCTAGAAGGTATTTGTACAGATAGCTTGTGACATTTAAATACTTCTCACCAGAAGTTTCCATTTCATTAATATCTTACAGATTATATAAACAGCGTTTCTTCAGTATGACTTTATTATTTCTAAGTATTATAGTAAAAATCATGCAGATGTTCCATATGATCTCCTCAAACAGAGTTCAATTGGCTCTAGGTCTTTTGAAAATCATTATAAATACCTTAAAGAAGTCTGAAAGATAACATGAGACAAAAGAACCTGGGTATGGACTGATGAATATGTGAGGATTCTCATATTTTACCTTTTTAGGATATAGAAACGCTCTTAGGAATCACTTGTTTTTAGAAGAAATCCAAATTTTGAGTTAGAAAGTGTAACTACCATGCAAAGGTAGTTGGATTTCCTTCTTGGACCTTCCATGCCAAGGCAATTCCTGTCACATACCATGATACACTGGATTGTGCACAATGCAGTGGGAAAAAAACCCCCAAACATGAACAAAGGCTTCTTCTCAAATGCTATGTTGTAGAGGAGAATATTGCTGGCTAAAGGTAGCTTTCAGTCTTAAAAGCTTTTCCTTAAAAGCTTTCCTCCAGAAAAGCTAATGCTATGAAACATTCATCTTGACTTTCTCTTTTAGATGTAATTCTTGTACAGGCAAAAGTCTACTGAAATAACTGGAGTCTGACTAAATGAAAAGTGAGGAGTATGGATCAGAGCCTAAAGTAACTGAAACAATCTAAACAGGGAAATGTTAAACTCATTAGTAACTAATAATGCAGTAGCACTTCAGCTGAACAGTGGATTAGAATGAAGACAGAGACTTACTGGATATGGAGGTATAAAGGGCAAAAGACTTGAGGCTAGTCATTTCTTTTTGTCTGGTTTCCTCTACACTGCTATGAAAGATGTGTTCCCAAGCATAGAGTTTAAGGAGCTTAATGCCTCGAAGCATCTCATTTGTCTTCTTCAGTCTCTCATTGGAGTACTCCTGCAACATTTACATGCGCATTTACTTAAAGAGCATAATTAAAGTACCTGTTCCCTAAATACAAGTATCACACAAAAACTTGTAATCAAGTCAGGTATACTTTACCAGTTCTGTCCATTCAGATGTTTTCTATTTTTCACAAAGGTGAGTTTCCCTAGAGCTCAAGTGAACAGACAGTTGGTTTGCACTCTAAACCATATAGCTTACAGTGAAAATTTTATTCCTCTTTCAGCTTTCCAGTCACTTGCAAGGCAGCCTCTCATGACTTGTACTGCCCAGCATACTGGCTAGATTCTCAACAGGCACTCTGACAGGATACAGCGGAGATCAGAACACACAATTCAGCTACGACTGGGCACACCACTCTATCCAGTCAACGTGATGTGTAAACATCAATGCCAAGCTTCAAAGCAATGCAGCCATGTTAGTGTGAAGCTGCTCCCGTAGGAAGCTTTGACTCTGAGCAGGGCCAGCTGGCTCAGGCACAACAATACACCAGTAAAGTTACACTCTCAGCAGAGCATAACTGGAAGTTATGCTGCTCCCAGTTTTCAGACTAGCTCAAGGTTCTTTGTACTGCACTACATTGTGCATTGGAGACATTTCTAGCACAAAATGTGCTGCTCCCATCTGCATAGGATCTACCACAGAACGGCGTATACTGGTGATATGAAGGCACTACTCTCTGTACAGGAAGGTGCACAAGTAACTCTCATTACCACCCATGATTTCTGGTGAAAGAGATTTCAGCAAGCTGTCTGGGTCCATTACAGGTCTACATGGCTTCCTTGGCAGTGCAACAGCCGCTGAATGTGCGGGTAAGGTTCAGAGCAGCTGGGTATAATAATTCCTGTGAACCAAGGTAATTTTGTCATAGGTGGTGTAGGCCATTCACATTACAGAGAAGCCAAGTGAGGGATCAAGACCTCTAAGCTCCCCAGCTGAGGAGCATGTTGTGGGCATTAGGACTGCCTGCAGGTAAATTAAACAAATCAGTCTGAGAGATTTCCGTATCTACAATGTATATGGCGCCTGAGTTTGGTTGCAGCATTGCTATTTCCTTTCCCCCTGGACAACTTGCCCTGCATGATTCATTTATTTGAGCACCATCTGATTGCAAAAAGCCAATTCAGTGAACCATTTGCAAGTTAGAAAGATCTTAAGTTTTTTGTTTTTTTTTTTTGCTCTTAGGGAAATACATACTCATTGAAAAACAAACCCCCAAACCTGCATCTTTACTGCTTATGCTTATCATGTTTTCACATTGTTGAGCTTAACATTCTTGAACATTACAAAATGTTTAAGAATCAGTTTCTGGTCAATCTCCACAGTTAGCTTCGGAATACCAAACACAGACAAAGATATAATTATCAGAGGTGATAATTATATCATGTATGAATTTGAAGACACTTACCAATGTGCTTCTTTGGGCTTGTGAGAGTTTTGTTGCTACAAAGTACTGAACAGGTGCAAGGACTATGATTACTGCTGCTCCAATTAAGGCACTGATTCCAAGAAGGTAGTAGAGCAGAAGAATTCCTACAATTATCTGTTGGGAGAAAAGAAGGTGAGGGGAAGGCTTGGGAGGCTTCATTTTGTGTATGCACCACAAAGAGCAATCACAGGGTAACTGGACAGCACATTGAAAAACAAGAGCCACTGCAGCAAACCCTACCCCAAGATGTGGAATGTTCTGCATCACTAGCACGGTGGAGTTTGATCAGTCAGGATATTCTGTCAGAGGACCAAACATACCCACCTAGTGTTCTGCCCCAACTTGTGGATTCTCTCTATTTTCATTTCATGGACTCCCCATTATGAACAGTAGAAGGCAGCTGTACAGATTTGCATATCTTCCATAATGTAACTCTCACAGCTACATAAAATAACTCTACTTGAAAATAAATACCTTTGTAAAACCCCCTTTAAATAAGATTTAAAAGCTATTTTAAAATACTTCCAAGGAACACATTGAGATATTCCCTTTACAGTCACTATTAAATATTTTTCTGCATTGGACAGATGACATTGTCTGCATTTTCTTTGACTTGGGATTTTTGTTTCTTTGACATTTAAGGATTTTTACACTAGGGAAGAAATAACATCTCCCAGTTTGATCAGAACTCATTAGTCTACAACACAAGGGACATTCACAAAGATAGAATGCTTCTTTGCTTACTAGAAAAGCTAATATGAAATACTATTTAAAATACAGTTGATCTTGTAATTGTTAACATGGCATTATTGCTGACCAGGACATAAAAAAGGAACAGCATAAAACATAGCACTAAGAGCCTTCACTTCAAATAAGCTCTAACATAAACTTGCAAGGAATTGTTTTAAGGATGCACAATACCAGATTGGCAGAGACTGTTAAAAAAAGTTAGAGAAACAGCTTGAGAAAAAAAAAAAAAAAGCCTGGTCTTTGGAGAAACTGTAATCTACGGAGCCACAATCTGGATGGAAAGAGGTCCCATAAGAGGCTCAATAAATGCAAATAAGATATAAGTGTTAATTACCCCTATTCTAATGACTGACTCCTCAACAGTTTGGAGCACTATCACTCTTTACATTTATTGCTATAAGATGATAGATAAATCAGAAGACATAGTGATAGACAGTTAATTACATACATAATTTCCTTTAGTGAAAAAAAAAAACCACTTTTTCTTAAAGCATCATCTGTTACTCTTGCTATACTTGCAAACTCTCGTAACCCTTACAGAAACAGCGTCTTCCATCATTTCGAAGCTCAGTAGCCATAAATCCATCCATTCCCACACATATTTATCGGAATTGGGCGTTTCAATGAAGAAAACCAGAGTTCTTAGCTTCCACATTTCCATTTTGACGTAAGGGGGACAGACACAAAACAATCTTTCTCAACAATCCTTTGATGCCTCTCAGCAGATGAACTCAACCAAACTGTGATTCAAAGTAAGTCACAGTGTTTACTTAGGAAACATGCAGTAATGCAAAAGTAAAGTCCTATTGCACATACAACCACATATCTAACAAGAGTAAAGGTTAAACTGAAAATTAAAAATCTTTTAGTGATGAGTGAGCGGACCATCTGCTTCTGTCTGAAGTCACGAAATCCATGAGTGTATGAAGCCAAAGAAAACCTGAACAGCCTCTGTCGGACGGCCCTGGCCGAGCTCCTCTCCAAAACGTGAAGTGGTCTTGGTCTTTATAGATCAAGATACTCATTCCCAACTGCTGCTTCCCAGGCAGAAGGGCAGGTCTCTTCTCACAAGTCACAACTAATACGCCAAGAGGAAATGGTATCAAGTTGCACCAGGGGAGGTTCAGGCTGGACATTAGAAAAAAAATCCTATACCAAAAGGGTTATCAAAAACAGGGAGGCAGTTGAATCACCATCTCTGGATCTATTTAAAACCCATCTTGATATAGTGCTTAAGGATATGGTGTAGTAGTGGCCCTGATAGAGTTAGGTAACGGCTGGACTCGATGATTTCAAATGTCTTTTCCAACCATAGCAATTCTTTGATTCTGTAGGCAGACAATCCAAGCACTCAAATAGAGGAAATCACTGAACAGCACACAGTTAAGAGATGTTCAAAACTACAAAGTCAATGCAGAACACTGACCCTCTGTTTTCCCCCACTACTGGTTGACTGTCAAGGGTATTACAGGGTCAGCTGGGTCTAGAAACAGTGTCAGCAGAGAAGGGGAAAGGTGTTCTAGGTATTGGATCCTGAGGGAGTTCCTAGCTCAAGGTTGCTTGCCCCCCATCCTGGCAATTGAAAGGATCAATCTTTGCAATAAAATTTCTGTTTTCAATAGATTAAAAGTGTTCCCATTTTCATCTTCTTTATATTGTGATAATGACAAACTTAAAAAATATATTCATCGTGTATGGGCCAAGAAAATATATTCTCAATTTCAGTATGTGAATTCTTGTATCTGAAAAGTGCTGAAATCCGTAACCATTATTGCAAGTTATTCTGTATTTATCATACTGCACATTACACAGTCAAGAATAATCACTATGTAATAATATCTGAACCACTGGAGGACAGCATCTGGCAGATAGGAAGGCTCTCATTAACATTTCTGGGATGGTAACGATCATATCTTTAAAAATCCGTGTAATGAAACACTTTCATCAAGATCCCAAAGCTCTTACCTGCCAGAGATATATATGATGAGCTCCAGTTATTTTGTCTTGATTATTTATGGAAGATAGCAAATACCTTCAGCCAGAAACTGCTTTGTGGCCAGTTTTGAAAGAGACAAACGCCCTTTCATTACAACAGTAAGCTACCCCTGCCAGTGAACCAGAGATATGAGAACGCAGCATTTTTTAATAATCACAATGAAATCAAACAGGGTGTTTATAAAATGGAGGTACGAGGGAAAGCCTTTATAGGCCTCATTGTGCTCCCAGGGTTTGAGCCAAGCCTGAAGGCATCTTTCAATTCGTGGACATCCCTAGGCCTCTTTTCAAGGATTTCAATGGCCTTCTAACAGTCACATAGGGCAATGATAAAGCTCCTATTGACTCCAGTCAGACTAAAGATGGGGCTCAAATTATCTGGACTATTTAGAAAACCTAACTCGTTATGAATAGCTAGGTCTTCTAAGTTGAGGATAATTACAAAATCCACAGCAGCTGCTGAGAACTATGAAACAAAAGCCTGTTTTAACTAATAATGAAGCTTGTTCAACTTTTTATTAGCAGTCTCTCAAACATCCAGCAACTGCTTTCACTGCCTCATAAAACAAGGTATTGAAGGAATATTGCAAAAACGTTTTGGAGAAACTTTTGTGACCACTGTGACTCATTTGATCTGTGCTTTGCAATGTGTGCACCATCTACAAAACAGAAGCATGCTTGGACACTGATTGTCCTGACAGTGTCAAAAGTCGCATCACAGGGTGAGTTTTAATGCAAATATAATCATATTTTCAGAGGACTGTCCGGAAATCTTTACGAGTCCTTGACTTCTGGCACACTAGAGCAAACTGTTGTTACAGAATATGCAATGAAACTGGCCTCATTCTCAGTTGCACTAAAGTTCTCTCCAATATGAGCTGCCAGAGTGGTCTTAAACAAAGCATACATGAAATTGGTACCTCTCACATAGCACTAACTGTTTTACGAACAGACTTACAATGGATACTAAGCCTAGGGGATAACTGGACCCTAAACCCTAAAGACGCAGACTTTTCTTAATGTCTCATAGCTTTCAGCAATATTGTGTTAGCAGTATACAATTACTGACTTCTTACTGCTGTGTACTTCTGGACAAAAAATACTCTAATACCCAAATCGCTAACTGCCAACCTGTAACTATATATAATATGGTATTTCATACCACTTTATTTTCATTGTAGGTGCCTTCTTTTTTGCAAATAAAAACCAATATTAGTACATGTTCCTTGATCATTATTTTTTTACCCTACTTCCAAATAATCTGGTTCCCATTTTTCCCCTCCCATAATTTCAGAGAAACTATCCTGATGCTAAAAAATAAGTCAAGTTTCTTTCTGAAAAATTCCTGCTGATAGTTGTTTTACCCATCACCCTTTTTTCATTCTAAAAGGTGAAATGTTTTTAACTGGCATAATAAGTCTTTCCAGTGCAGATCAGGAAAACTAGTCTATACCCCAGTGCAGTTACTTCTGCACAGGAAAGAGACAAATGCATTTATACTATACAAATGCAGCCACAATATGACCTATATAAATATGACTACAAGGATTTTAAATCTTAATATTTTAACAGATATTGTTATATGCAGCTCACACATGTAAACATAAACGCTAGGCAAGAAAATAACTGTTAATAGAAGTCATCAGTTAATAAGCTGCTGACTGTTTACACCTTAATGTACTCACTATCCTGATTCGAGGCTTTACAGAACTCTCACTGGAGCCAGGGAGAGTTTTAGCAGAGATTCTGACAGATTTCTTCTTTCTCTGGATCCTACTGCAGTCTTCAGAAGCAATCTGCCCCCCCACTACCACAGAGATATTAGAAGACCTATGGTAACACACTAGATTTCAAACACATATAGCAGAAGTGTGAAGACTCCCAGAGTATTTCAAGAGGACACTAACTGGTTTTCCAGAGAACAAACATTCCCCAAAGATTGAGACTACACAAGACACAATCAAGAACTCACTATCACTGACAATGATAAGAACATGCATTGTGCCCTCCTTAGAATTTTCCACAGTGAGGAAAAAAAAGCAAAACCAGGAAAAATAATTAAACTAGGGTTTCTTTGCAGGTTAGGAGTTAATCTGGTTTACCATGCGATTAGATGATTTTAAGATCATTACAAAGGAGGACTTGGTCATTTGATCTGTGGCAGCTTGACAAAAACTTCTTGGTTTTAACAGTAACAACTGTAAAACTCACTCAATTCTACACATGTGTCTATTGCCAGAAAAGAATCCAGCTCTCCTGAAGGCCAGTAGTCTAGTGCCTTACTCTTTGAAGGACATTGATATAATTTATACAATCACCCAAATATTCTTCCCTATCCCCAACTTCTCAATGTAGTATTCTTATATGCTCAACATCTTACAGAAGCAAATCACGAGTGTCAGATGTTGATGGACACAGGAACTCCTAAGCAACACTCCTAAAATCATGTGAGAAACTGACTGGAAATATCATCTGCAATTTGCAGTCCATATAGAGTCTCTTGAAAATTCATTTTTTGGACAAGAGCAGGCAATGCAAAATGCAAAGTTGCTGGGTAGATTACTTTCAGCTTTTTGACTTCCACACCAGCCAAATCAGGCTCTGTGTAATGCTGGACCCAGACCACCTTTGTGACATGAGTTTTCAGCATGTTTTTGAAACTAAATGATACTTTTAGAAAACACAGTGAATTTAAACTCTGCTGCCTCTTTTGTCTGTATTTACTTTTAGCGCTGAAGCACCCTCAACCAAAATACACCAAGTAGCTGAAAGGAAGTGGAAAAAATTACAGGGTAATCTATTAATATCAGATGAAACTATGTGCTTACTGTCAGTTTTCTCAGGAAATTCCTAAATGGAAGTGCAGGAGGTTTCTATGGTTTTCTTTAAGTCCTGGCTGTTCCAAAGTAATTTGCGCTTTTCCACTGTTTTAGTAAGGGCAAACTTTGAAAAATGATCTAAGGTTGTACTGAGACTGCTCAGATCTTTCTACTCTGTGTCTGCTCTACTCTTTTACTAGTGTACACTTAAATCAATCACACTGCCATCCAGTGAGAGTGACCACTTCACAGACTCAGAGGAATGCCACCTCACTAAAAATAGACTGGCTTTGATCATATTAGTTTTGCAGTAGTCCCGCAATCTCACGTGACACAGCGCTCAATCTATAGAGCTGGAACAATAAAAGAGGTAAAACCACCGTGTTTTCATGTTGGACATAGCCTACGAACTCCTGTTTGGCAGGGAAATAGGCTTAGATTAATTTAAACAAATTGAGAAAGTACTCTCTGAGCTGGGACTCTGGTTTTCTCATCTTAAAGACTTGATAAGACGCAGTTGTATTTCACTGAGCATTCATTAGCTGTGAGGCTACAGGATATGGATGCAGGAGTCACCAGGCGATAGAGCATGACTCAGAATGGAGATCTGTCTTATGTCATGCATGTGGGAAAGGAGATTGAAGGGGTAAGAGTGGTATTTAGAGACAGGAGATCAAAGACACCAGAGAGAATAAAGCAGCAGAACCACTTTGTATAACAAATGAATCTGTGGAATTTCACATGCTAGAATGTGTCATCCCTGAGGCAGCAGTAGTTTTAAGGGACGTCCAAAGGACCATCTCTAAGTGATCACATCTTTTAATAAACCGTTCCTAGCTTCTACCAGGATTCAGAAGACAAATGATTGCAATATGTTCCAGTTAACTCCTCTACTGTAATAACACAACCTGCTGCACCCTGTAAGTTCTGGTTACAAAAGCAAAGCGTGTTTGGCAGCAGTCAAGATCCTAATACAATCCTTAAGACCCAGAGTCCTGTCACAGATGTGAAATATAGTACAATGTTTCTAGATGTCAACAGCTTGAATCTTCTTTCAAGTCATTCTTTACCTTCTTTAATATGTCTACTTTCACAAAACTGATAAGGAATCAATCACTACAGGCTGATGCACATGAATAACAAAAGCACGTTCAATCCCCTTACCTGTACCGGCATAGCCCAAAGGTTAGGACAGAGGAAAAAGAACCACATCAACTGATTTGTGTCTATGGCAACAAGGTTACAGATCTGGCCTGCAGTCATCTCTCCCATTGACATGTTAGAAGTTGAAAGCTGCATAATTTTATTGTATATTTTTGTCTGGAAAAGACATCAAAAGGTATTATCATTCTGAAATAAATGAAATAAGATTTCTACTTCCATCTAAAACACAGGTGTAGCCCAGCATGCTCAGGGAAATCAACATTCCCAGTAACTTGAATGAGGAGCTTAAAGTTTGGCCCTTTGTGTTACGATGAAAAGCTGCTGTCTTATTCACCTACAAAAAGCACAGTGCTATTAGGTACACAATGGCGGTCCATTCTGGCTAGAGAGCTCTGTCTCATTACAAAGTTTAATTCACAAACTAATGCAACAGGTCTGATTCTGTACTGAATTAAGTAGTTACCTCAGTGCAGAATAAGGCACAATATATAAAAGTAACAATACATGATAATGAAAGTGTACTTTCACCATCTGTTTTGGTAAAATGCTACACAGTGACACTTTGCATTCATAAGACTCAACTGACAAGAGGCACCGTTATTCAATAACTGCCTTTTGAATCAAGTGCCAATTGTCCATCATGAAGCATAAAGTCATACTGGGCAGGTTGAACAGGTGCAGGTTTACACAGCCGAGGAAAAGAGATTAAATGTTTAAAGAAAATTGAAAAACAATATGAAAAAAAAGTTGTATACAAATACTGGCACAGAGACAGCCACTAACACTAATTCTGCTGGTGATGGCTAGAAATTTTTCAAATTGAATCGTCCGACTGCTGGTGTTATCTGGGCCTCTATATAAAATCCAATGCAGAGAACACAAACCTTTTCTTAAACAAAATTCATGTACCACTATTTCCTAACAATTACCCTTTTACCCTTGCTGCGGTTCATGTATTTTTTTGCCAGCTGCAGCTCTTCTGCTTGATACAAAACATACAATTTTTTTTTATACATCCTGGGTCAAATTTTTATTTCTTTAGGAATTTTCTACTTCACACTAATAAAGGAGAATCAATGGATGGAATCCAGAAGTCTGGCAGGTGACAAGGGCTTCCAAGTGTAAGATCAGAAGAGGATTAAACAATGACACTGCTACTGAAAGTATCCATCTATCACACGGACTCACAGGACCTATGTGTTCAGTGCATAACTAGTGTAACTTACAAGGCTGGCTTTCAAGCTGTCAGAGGGTCGATTTCAGCTGGAGCCCTTGGCAGTATCGCGCTGTAATCTTACATCTAATTCTCTCATTTCCAGACACAGACCTTTGTACACTACGTAAAGTTTCGATTTGCTGTTCAGTTATGTGATGATTATGGACTCCGTTTCACCAATCCCACTCGTGTTCAGTAATTACAGAGTCCACAAAGCCTGGCAGATTTTGCAGCATGACCTATTCGATAAGACACTAGTCCGTGCACTGGGAAGACAACCTATCCTTTTGTTCAAAGTATATTTCCAAGACATTTAAAAACTGTATTATTTGCATGAGATGTTACAAAGACGCGCCTTTGAGATGGGAGAGGTGTAGCTGACAACCTACATTCTTTCAAAGGTTACATTGTTTTGCCATCAGCAAATTTATGCTTAAAGAAGAAATACAGCATTAGATATTACAAATACACATTTACATAAAATCATCAGGTAAGATGCAGAGAAAAGAGAATGCAAGTCTAAATCTTTAATAAACAATAGTTACATTCAATACTTTTCAGGAGAGAAGCATTTCGGAATTTAACAAATATAATTAGCATGTACAAATACATCTATGATTGTATGAAAATAAGTTCATTAACAACATATTAGTTACCTGTATTGCACCTCTCAAGTTGATTCCTGTTTCAATAGCAACATAGTATGATGCCTGGAGAAATGTCCTTTGCAATAGAAGGGCAAAAAATAAGAGTACAGCCAAAACATAAGCATTGGACAGGAACTCTTGAGAAGAAATAAAGAAGACACCAAGAATTTTAGTCTATAAAAGAAAGAAAGTTAGAAATCAGCTGCAACGTTACTTTAATTATCAGCTTTGCGTAAGTAATAAGCAGCGATAACCACCATTTATTACTTGGAAAGTGCTCCCAACCATATCTGAAACCTAGTAGTTTACCAATTCAAGGAAAAGTCATATAACATGTCAACTCAGTAAGCTTTACTTAAATGCAGAATGACGTTTATAGGATTTCTGATACCCTTCCAAAACTCCAGGACTAAAAACGACCTTCACAACCTGCCGAAAACACATCCTTCCAACTCCAGGAACTATGCACGTTATTTTGGTTTGCAGCATCTTGTTCAGCATTTTTATTTATGGTCATTACCTCCCAGCAAATTCATGAGATCACCAAAGAGCATTCCGAAGCACGTCTATAGCTTACTGGGGAAGCAATGCTTTTATTCAAGATTATACTTAACAAGCAGACACCTTTGATGGCACAATTAGTTGAGAAGCTGTCTCACCCTGTGAAGTCTTCTGAAGCTGAAATGTCTCTGCCTTCCTCTTTCTCCCCTTGGCTCCTTCAAAACTTTGATTGCTGGCTTATGCTGCCATTAAAGGCAAAATCAGGAAGTGCCTTCTTTTAATTCCCTCTCAGAGGGTTTCTTGCCATTTACACTTCTGCTGAATTCCTTGCTCAGCACATTTCTTGCCTACGCAGCTTCTTTGCTGTTGCCATTTTGAAGACTGCTGTAACACTTAATAAGCTATATTCCACAAACTCACTGTCTGTACGTTTGATTTGATCTGATCTGCACCTTGCAGTTAACTGTTTATAGAAACCCCACACAACAAGTGAACACAGTAGCTAAACTTATTTTCAATAATGAGTCTGTAAGTTAAGTGTATCATTTGAATGTGAACTGTCAGGGGATATTTCTGATACTGGAACTGCTCATCTTAACACTGCAATGTGGAAGATGCTACCAGCACACTATAAAGGTTATCATTCTGTCAGTCTCTTCTTTGGTGTGAAATGATTAACACTCAGAGGAATTCACGTTCTGGCATGGCTATAAATATTGACACCAGAGTTAAAAATAAATATGAAGAGTGTGACAAAATTTAAGATGCTGTGGTTTTCTGACTAACTGCAGCACTAACTAAAGCAGTTAATACTGCTCATGTCACCCACTTGACCTCAGAGTGCCAGCTCCATGGTAGTTTTTAACTGTCACAAGGGCCTGAAGAACAGAGCAAATAGTGCATCGAAGGATTTATCCTTTGCCTTCAGTATGACAAACAGAATTTCTGAGAGATACAGTTGACTCACTACAACATTTCCTCTATGTAAACTATTTAAAATAAATAAATGTCTCTTTAAGGGATGGGTACAAGGTGCTCTCCACTGTACTCATAGCTTACTTTGCTTGTCCAACACCGTCCCACTTTGTGACAATTCTTTCCAACGCCCTCAAAATCAGCAGCACATCAGGAAAACTATATTTCCCCCAATTTATCTTTGCCTTCATAATACAGTGTTTTAGAAGGCTTGTTTTTCACACCTATGCTGCTCTCAGAAGTAAACAATAAGGCAAGGCTCTCCTTTTTTGATACATTACATGTAAGGATATAGTACTCCCAGCAGCAGAGCTGGTGTGTGTTTTCTCAAAGCAGATCCAGTACGTGCATACATGGAGGAGTTGTTAGTTTACAGATGGCTTGAATAGTAAGTCTTTATACGTTCTAGAAAGACGTGCCATTTAATCCAACAAAAGCAACTTTCAAATGTAGAGGTAATTAGCCTCTAACAGAAAAATAATGCATTCAAATCAGGTCAAGAGAGAAGGAAAAGACTAATGGGAGACCTTTTAACAAAGGTAAAATACACCCTTAAGTGTCACTCATGGACTACTATCACTGTCAGTGAACACTGCTGTTAGGGGATCCCCAAATTGTGTCAATGACAACGAGACTAGACACAGGGAGAATCTCAAGGCTGGATGAGGCTCTGTTTAGGGCCTACCTAGAGCAGACCAGAGTTTTTTTTTCCACAGAGAAACATTATCTGATGGTTTAATAAGAAAATTAAACACAATAATCTGCAAATTGTGATTTGGCATAATTTCAGCTGAAACAGTGTTCCAAACAAATTATCAAGAAGCAGAGCTCAAAAGTTTCCACAGTACTTTGCTGCAACATAGCCTTGTAGTCTTTTTTTTTCTTTTTTCATTTCCTGCTTTAACTGGTTTCCACTGAATATACATCCTACACCAAAGTTTTCAAATATTAGGATAAGGATTGCAAAATGGATAAACAATTAATTTTAGTCTGATGTCTTTGTTAAATTTTCTGCAACGCATCTGATGTATTTCAATATTTACAGTGAACCTAATCCAAAGTGTACTTGAGTTAATGGGTGTATTTCCATTAGTGTCAACTAATAAAAGGAAATAAAGGTCTCATATCGAACAATAAGTGAGCTGAAGAAATAAACCGATCTTTCTCACAGAAATCCAGCCTGAGTGACCTCATCTTATTATGAGAAGATGCTGTTTCTTGTTGGGGAACACTGAAGCAGCAGCCTTTAAAAATATGTTTCAGTCGATCTTTCAAAACCAACTTCCTCAAAGACACCAGTGGAAATTGTGCTCACAGTTAAATTACTTGGCATTTTATTGTGACGACAAAAACCTGCTTTAATCCTCCTAGACATTACTCGGTTTTGGAAATGAAAAGCCAAGTCTATTAAAAATCATGATTTTTCTTTCTTAAAATAACTCACACACTTGATTCAATCTCTACTCAAGACTGTACCTAAAATCCTTATGATACTAGTGGGGTTCTGGATATGCTTCACCATTAACTTGAATAAGGCTATTTCCCAGAACTCAAGCCTGACTAGATGCATGTTTTGCTCCCCATCAAGGTATCAAAGTGGCTAACTAGCAGTACATAGAGACTGTCACTTCGAGCATTCACAAATACATTGCAGCGTCTCTTTCTTTACTGAGGCTAAAGAATACATAGTAATACCAGTACTTTGACTTCTCTATTTTTATGACATTTTGACAGTACCTGTGGGCGGATGGTGTTATTTCCTTTTCCAACATTGTGAACAATTCCAGAGATGCAGAGCGGACCAGCAAATCCAAGCAAGTCAGCCAGAATACGGAATGTGCTACTGAGAAGTAAGGGTCTTCCAAAGGCACAGCAGAGAGCACGCCAAATTGATCTGGAGCCTTGTGGAGATGAGGACCTTTTGTTCTGTTCAGAATAAAAAAAAAATTAGTAAGGATTGTTTTATGTTAACCTCAAGTCTGATAAATAACAATATTTTTATTCCCGCTTTAATTCATTGACAACCAGTTGCAATCTCTGAGCTAGAAAAGCACAGAGACTACAAATACTGTTCCATTTGTTTTTATAGAGTCAGAACAAAGCATTAATTTCCTCTATCCCCCACAAAAAGAACCACGATTTCTTTCCTATCCTTAATAGGCATCAAATAAGAGTGTTGCATGTGGCTTCCTGCGGGAGAAAGAAAAAAAAAAAAGACGGGGAACTGACAGTTTGGTTTACTGTGAACATAAAGACTGGCAACCTACACTCTTTTTAAACAGGATGCAAAAGACTTCTCTTAAAATCCACCAGGAATTCAAACAGAATTTCAGCTCTGAACTTTCCTACAGATGAACTGTAACTGAAATAACATGGAAAAAACAGTCCTGCAACACCTCATTAATATTGACTCTGTAACTAAATGACTATTAGGAAGAACAATAATGGTCTTCAGTGAAATTAGTCCCTAAATGCTTTCCAGAACAAAAGAGAGTCCATATGGATTTTACACATACGTAACCAGTAATTGTTTGACATGCATGTTTAGGTAGAGAAATTTAATTATTTGTACAAGGTACAATCAAGCGTGTGAAAGCAAGTCTGTCGACGACACCAAGCCATGTGGTGTGGTTGACATGCTGGAGGGAAGGGATGCCATCCAGAGGGACCTTGACAGGCTGGAGAGGTGGCCATGCCAACCTCATGAAGTCCAACAAGGCCAAGGGCAAGGTCCTGCACCTGGGACAGAGCAATCCCAAGCACAAATACAGGCTGGGTGACAAGCGGATTGAGAGCAGTCCTGCAGAGAAGGACTTGGGGGTGCTGGCCCTTCCAAGAAGGACTTGGAAGCGCTGAACATGAGCCAGCAGTGTGCGCTGGCTGTCCAAAAAGCCAACCTTATCCTGGACTGCATCAGGAAATGTGTGGCCAGCAGGTCAAAGGAAGTGATTCCACTCCTCTACTCTGCTCTTGTGAGACCCCACCTGGAGTACTCCAGCTCTGGAGTGCCCAACACAGGGAGGACATGGATCTGTTGAAGAGTGTCCAGAGGAGTGCCACAAAGATGATTAGAAGGCTGAAGCACCTCTCCTATGAGGACAGGCTGAGGGAGTTGGGTCTGTTCAGCCTGGAGTAGACAAGGCTCCAGTGAGACCTTATAGCTGCCTTCCAGTATCTGAACAGGGGCTACAGGAAAGCTGGGGAGGGAGTTTTTATAAGGGTGTGTGGTGATAGGAAAAGGGGCAATGGTTTTAAATTAGAGCAGAGTAGATTCAGATTAGACATTTGGAAGAAGTTCTTAAAAGGACGGTGAGACACTGGAACAGGTTGCTCAAGGAAGATGTGGATGCCCAATCCCTGGAAGTACTTAAGATGAGGCTGGATGAGGCTCTGAGCAACCTGGTCTAGTGGGAGGTGTCCCTGCCCATGGCAGTGGGGTTGGAACTAGATGATCTCTAAGATGCCTTCCAGCTCAAGCCATTCTATAATTGTACGATCTCTTTGTATATGGATAGCGATGCTAGTGAATACTTCATTTGCATCACGTCTGTTTATATAATTTTATATTACACTTACAGCATAATAAGTAATGAAAAATGCAAGCACTGAGTAAAAAGAACATCATTCCACGCTTTGCATACCTTCTGTGCTTCAAAGGCCTCATTAAGGCGAATATAATTGGTCAGAGCTCTCATAGCAATGGGAAGCTTGCCTATGGTTTTCAAGTCTATTGGTTTTTTATGGGCAGTCTTGATGAATGTATTCATCCACCAGTATGTTCCTTTGGACAGCAGATTCACAAACGGTTGCAAGAATCGAACGCCAAGGTCCTGGAGATCCTCAGGAGGTTTAACTTCTTTAGGAGCTTTGAAGAAAACATACCTCTAAAAATGCAGAAGAATACCATAAGAACCACACTAAATGCATAGAAAATAAAAGTCTACACCTAGTACATAAAGGGCATTGCAAATAATCAATGAATCAGTCTTGCTTTCTCAAAAGTACTCAAGGAATCTAGGTATTCATATTCAACCAATACAGCAATTCAGTTTCCTCAGGTACTGAGGAAGATCAGAGGCATCCAGTCTAGAAATAATTATCCTAAACATTCACTATTACTTTGCTAATAGGCTAAAAATTTGCATAATTGTAGAATAAAACCCACTCACTTTATTTTCCAAACAGCATGACCCCTGCCTCTCACTCTTGCAGTATGGGCCATACTAGCTTAGGCCCCGTCCCGCGTGATTCATCTTCCATACCATACTGCCTTGCATCGAGCTAGCTCAGCACATGGAGCTACAGGTGCTGTCCTGAGCAAGTCTGGGAAATAACTGAACTAGAGAGTGCATACGGCACTAACAAATGTTGGAAGAGCAAGGGCAGACTGCCAATGATTTCCTATTGTCAAGATAATGATTTTCAGATATCACTCTTCTTGGGAATTAAAAGCCAAGCCTCTCAAAAACACACCTTTCCTTTCAGAAAAGTACTCACTCATATATGGGGTTGGGAAAGGCCATCTAGTGGAACAATGGGAACAGCGGAAGGAAGGGAAAAGGTACAGGTGGCATTGAATAAGTCAAACAAGTCAGTATTGTGTCTTCTGGAAGAAGATGGGGGAAGGCAGGAGAAAAATTGGTGAAGCCAACGTCTGCTGCTTCTGCTGGCAGAGAGGCCTCATCCCTTATTTCTAGTTTCTTTTTCTCCCACCCTGTCCCTAGCAGTAGCCAACTCCAGTTCCCTCTTTCCAGCAGCTGCAGGCACAAGCCTGGCTCTCCAAACTCTGCCAGAGACACAACAGGCAGTAAAAAAAAAAAACATCCTACTGGCTAGTTCATTCTATGCATAAATAACATCCCTTAATAACTAAACCCAAATAAATACCATACATATAAAAAAAAAAAGTTACAATAAGCAGTAATCATTTTTTAATTCATCTTTGGAACCCATACATCCACAGTGATTAAATTTCACCTGATTACGCAGTTCTATTCTAAGGAGGTTTATGAGCAAGTCTCTCCAGTGTCGTATTTGAATTTCACTTTTCCCAAAAGCCAATCCACTGTTTTTCATTTATGATATAAACACTGCTTGTCCAGCATTGAAGGTTTTTTTCTCTTTCAAAAATGTTACTGAAAAGGCTGCCTTTGTCCTAAGCTATCAAATAAACATACAGACACACAAAATCCCCCAAGAAAACAACAAAAGAACAAATATATGATAGAAATATCACATTACTGGAAAGAGTTCATATACTAATGTGAGGGAAGCAGCAAGAATATTTACATGGAAAAGTTTCGTTCATTCCTGAGACTGAGTTTAATTTGTGCAGATAGTTAAGTGA
The DNA here is from genome assembly GCA_013396935.1 of Baryphthengus martii. Lineage (NCBI taxonomy): Eukaryota > Metazoa > Chordata > Aves > Coraciiformes > Momotidae > Baryphthengus > Baryphthengus martii. The sequence goes on from VWZK01001570.1 coordinate 129,557, forward strand.
TGGACAGGTGAAGGGAACAACTTTGGCATTTATCGATCCAACAGTCTCCAGAGTTGTCTTTCAGGTTGGATTATGACTGCAGACACCATAGGGGGAAAAATAAATACATATGGGAGGCTTGATAGTAACCCCAGTTTCCCCAGTCAAGCACTTCTTGTTATTGTCTCCTGGAAAATTAGAAATGTTATTTGTGCATCTAAGATATTCTCTGATCTAGCAGACAAGTCCTTTCACACAGACTTTCCTTGTATCAGAAATACTTGTTTCTGATGACTGAAACTGTGAATCATAATAGACATTTAAAAAAAAAAAACAAACCACCCTGAACACATGAAATTCATCTTAATTTAACTACAATGGAGTCTGGCAGTTTTTTTAAATTATGGATTCACCTAACCTAATAAAATTAGACTAACCTTTGATTCTCAAATATATTTCTATATTTAACTAGAATTTTTTCTCTCCTTCAGACATGCATTTCACACTAAGTACTCAGAAAGAGGAATAATAAAAAACAAACAAAAAACACAAGGAAACTTTTATGATACTAACTTACCCTCACCCTGATGACATTGATTTCCACAGCTAGTAGCATTCCATATAGAACAACCAGAAGTCCTGTGAGGCAGAATCGAAGCTGAGAAAATCCAACCCCATTATCACAGAATTTTACAAATTTGATGGTTTTAGTTATGAAGGCCAAAGTCCAGTAGAACAGCAATGCTGTAGGGAAAAAACAAGTTGATCAGCTTCACAGTTGCAAAACTACACAATAGCACAATTAAATATTTATTCAGAAAGAATGCAACAAGAATATATAAAATCAGAGAGTGGCTTTTCTCATGTCAAAGCAGAAGCCTAATTCAATCCCACAAACATGGGAATATTAAGATAATATTAATTCCAATTTCCTTTCCTGTTAGATCTAGTGATATTTGAAAAGTTTCACCAAGTGAAGTCCGCTGAAGGAAACTTCCATCTGTTTTAAACATACACCTGCATGATGAGTTCAAGGGAGGGAGTTGCCCCACAAGTGAAGGTGGCTCTTCAAATGTGGTTAATGGTACGAGAATGTTACGAATTTGGCTTGAAGGAAAATCGATCTCATTCTCCTTGACTACTGTCAAGAGGGGTAAGGCAGTCCTATAATTACAACTGGTTAACAGAAAAGACAATTTTCTTAAATCAAAAAAATTCATGTGTTCCCATACCACATCTTTCAGATTAAAGACTCAAAGACCCATTATTACATAATTTTCTCCTGCTGTTTAATTTCTTAGGTTTACTTATCTATAAAACAAACTAATTTTAAAATAATGCAATCGGATTCTACTATTCAATCACATATTTTGAATGTCAAGAAAGCTAGCAGATTTTCTAATTCAGGACAAAAACTATTCAAAAATGTGTCCTGCTAAACGGTACAACTACTATGCATCCACTGTGCAGCACTGTGCAAACAGCACCAAAATTAGCATTATTACAAGAGTAGCCTGGTAAAGAGCACTACACTTGAAAAACTATACAATTACAGGTCAAAACCACACAGAGAAAAACTGATTCAGGCCAGATCAAAACATTCCAATAGTCTGGACACTGAACTGGGACCCTAGACTCAATTATTAGCTTCAGAGCATAAATATTCCAAATCTTGCCAACTTTTTTTGATGAGAGATTATAACTACTTCAGAACAGCCAACAGCCTGGGCATAAAGCAGAAAGGTAGGATCAGTACAGGAACTTTGCATTCTTGTCTTGCATACCGCAAGGGACCGTGCTAATCCTCAGGTCTCTTCTAGTATCTGGGTCCTGCTTGTTTATGAAGAGACAAACAGACTGGGTTTCTTTAAGGTACAGAGTAAAAAAACATATATCTCAAAGTTTCACAGGACTGGAAAATTTTACCCTGTTCAGAATTAATGAACAGACTTTTAAGGGTGTTCTGCACTGCATCAATGAGATCTTCCTCACCAGATTTAGTATATTTTGGGTAAGATTCTTAGCCTTTCCTTTATACGGCTACCAACGCTTGGCAAATGCAGGCATTGATCCTGCAGCTGAGGCAGATGTTGCCCTGAAGTTAGCTGGAAATTCACTGATGCTCAGAAGAAGCAGATTTCACATCAGGTCATTTACTATACTCTGTGTGTGTGTGTATATTAAGTCTCCTCTACAACATTTTACTAACACAGAACCCTCTCTCGGGTCCCCCTCTCATACACTCAGCAAAAAGTTTATCACCAACTTAAGCTTTTCCTCATGGTTTCCTTTTACCTCATTTGTATTAGCCTCTAAAAGAAGGCTGCTTCAAGGCCACAGGGCATTGATAGCTGAGCAGAGGTATAATTTAACTATTATGAGAAAACGATAGGCCAGGAAAAAAAATGGTGGGCTAATCTCAAGAAAGTTATCATTGCCTAGTCCCAGATATCAACACAGAGTAGTTGCAATTAACATAGAAAGATGAAGAACCTCGCAGTCAGCTAACAATAAATTTGTACGGTCAAGAATAAAGGATGCAGGCTTCCAGAAACATCTGTCTTAGCTTCTCACACAAACATAGGATAATGAAAAACAAAGCTAAAAATCAGCTAAAACCCAAAGCCCATCAATTTGTGAAGACTTTGAACTAAAATTCAAATCAGACTAACTACGTGGGAAGGATTGTGGCAGTCTGATTTTCCTTTTTGCCTTTTTCCTTTTAGCTATCAAGATTAGATTTTCTAAAGGAGTCTATTCCTTGGGAATTCTTGAAAAAAGGAAAATCCATAGTTATTAACTTCATTATTAATAATACTCACTTAGGTGTTGGTATTCATTGGTATAACTGTTTACTATCTGAGTATTGTTCAGAGCTTATACTGCATCAGGGTTCTATAATACTGAAAAAATTACCATAAAATAGAAATTTCTACAAAGAAGGGATTATGCAAAGATGTGTAATCAACTACCAGCTGTACATTTGTGCTACTCTTCTCAGTGACTTAATAGTGAGAACATGATAGTGACACAGAATGAACAGACACACAGCACCACAGTCACACCTCAAGTCTTATAAGTTGTGAGACGTACCGATTAACAACTTTGGGAAATTGGATGTTTCAATGTTATGGTAATAGACAACCGATGTGATGGCTGCCAAGAATGCCATCCCAGCTGGCATGTACAGGTGTAAATGGCGTGATTCTGAAACCCTTAAAAAGAAAAAAAAGTGAACACCTATTAAAATCAAACCCTCTTTGCTATTTAAATGTTACCCTTTCAATTTATTAATAGTATCCTGTATCCAGCCCCGATTTAGGATTTTCTAGAATCAGTTACGGATGTAAAGCCCTTTGATTTTCAATTGGATTTATGCTCCTAAATCACATAGATGGATTTCAAATTCCTCCTCTATGTTGAAAATGAAATGTCTGTATTCATATTTCCTACTGAAAATAATTGGAACATTGTTTAAATTAGGATAAGCAGCTTATCTCAAAAATGAGAAAAGTTAATTTAAGCTAAACTAGTTTGGGAGCTGTTCGTCAAAATATGTAGAATAAGACCAACTGACAGCACAGTTCAAGATTTCCTACAGCAGCATTTTGTGGAAATGATTCATCTCCTTCTTCCAGGCTGGGAGAAGGAACAGCACTACAGCATGAGAATTACCTGTTTATCTCTTTTCAGTGATAACAAGCCAATAAAATCTACTACAGAATCACAGACCCTTAAGTTTTGTCCTGTAAAGCAAAACTCTCCTGACACTGCTTCAGATAGCAGTGGAGGGAGTCCTGCCAACTGCAGCCTTTTGTGCATTTGGAAACTGTTGGTCAATGTTGTTGGTTTGTGCAGAGGTGGGTAAAATCATGTTTTCCCTCCTTTCCTCCTACTTGCCGTCTTCTTTTCCTCCCCTTTACTTTCTTTCACAGAAGCAATGGAATGTCCTGTGTTGTCAAGAAGTACAATTTCCTCTGTCTCCAAACCAGCTCCAGAAGAGGCACCAAGAGGAAGCCTTCAGGACACAAACCACTCAGAGAAATTCACACCTTGTCCTCTGAACCTCATGGAAAATAAACTAGCACCTCTGGATTAGTTTCTGCTGCACCAAAAGCTACCTTTGTGTGGTTTGGGGACGCTGTGCTGTCAGGAAGATAGAGATCATCACAGGACATCCCAAATGTCTAGTAGATCTGTAGGAGCTCAGGAGAACTGCTTCCTGCATCTGTACTAGAAAAGAAATGCCCTCCCTCACACAGACATTGGGGTGACCTCTGCAGAGCTAGCTGAAGCCATGCTGACAACCCATGTCATAAACACCTAACTCCTCTTGTTGAAAATGAGTTCGATGCATGTATAGCAAAATAAGAAAAAATTCTCCAGTCTCCGAATTTCTAGTAATGCCAAGGCTTTTGGTACATCAGGGCTGAATTCTCAGCAAGGAAAAAAAAAAGCAACACGAACAGATTTCTTCAGACAGTCTAAGCTTCAGTAGGTAACACTGCAGAAGTGGGAGGGTTTTTAAAAAAATTATTTCACGGACAGAAGTTGCTGGAATTCCCGAATATAACCACATCTCCAATAGGCTGCATCTGTTGCTGAGATGCTAAAGCCTTTGGCACCCAGTTGCTGTCAAAAGGACTTATCAACATGACCCAGTTTGGTCTTAGAAAGCTGGTGAGTCTCAAAATCTGCTTTTATTCACTGGAGCACTCGCGAGGTTGCTGAGTGCTCAGGAGGCATGACTGTGGGTTGGCACTCCCCCAGTATAGCTCGGAGCTTTAATTCTCATCAGGTGACACATTTCTTAACAGCAGTGCTCTGAGTCAAGCTAAATAGCAAATAAGCATAATGAGAGGGATGGTTAAAGAGTAAGATAGAACAAGAAAACTCAAAGCAGGAGATTTCGCTCTGACATCCCACACGTTGGTAACTCTGAATAAGCATAAGAAAAATTCTTTTTTTAAAACGATGGCACTAAGAAATATCCTATTTATATTTAAGAGAAGTTATAATAATAATGGTGATATCAGCTTCTATAGCAGAATACTGCAATGCCTTCCACACTGGTTGGTGGATAACTGTGATATAGATGGCTAAATAGAGTTTTGTTATATTTAACAATGTATAATCCTTGGGTTGCAAATTCAAAACAGTTATGAAAGTCAGACTTTTCTTTAGAGGAAGATCATCATAGTCACTGTTACACAACATTAGTTTTTTTCATAATAAATCATTTTCCTCTATCTCTTGTTTCACTCGGAATACTTTTTCCCCACAGGTTACTGTTTAAAGACATCCTAAGTCAAGTAACAGGTGATGGATCACACTCATCTAACGTGAGCTGCTCTGCCCAAGGTAACAGATCAGACATGCTGCACACATGTCAGAAGAAACTCTATGGGTGTGAGGTAAGGCCCAGCAGACCCACTCCTCTTACTGAGATAAACAGAACTTGCATGGTGGAGGAATGGCATGAACTACTGTGCACATGGGAGTTCTATCTGAGTAAGAACTGGGGGACTGGATTAGTATGTTTTATGTCCAACAATCAAGAAAACATCACCATCTTCTTGAGCTGTTAGGATTTAGCTGTGATTACTCTTTGGAAAGATAGTGTTATTAAGCTGAACTAAAAATAATCAAGGTCAATTATGGGTGTGTACACAACTTGGCAAGGTCTGTGGAATCTCTGATACAAGGTCATTAGGTTAATCACCAAGAATACAGATTAGATGTGTATAGCCACAAGGAGAATGGGCTAGATGAGAATTTAGACAGGGAGAAAGTACCTACCCTGAAACCTTTAAAACATTCGGTGCTATCAGAAGGTACACTTACCCATCAGACACTATGCCCTCTGCAATTTCACACACCAGCACAAACAAGAGGATAAAAGTCAATATCCACCGTAAATTGTGGCCAGGAAAATGTAGCCATGTGCTATGATGTATATGTACTTTGGAACTCTGACTTCCCCATCCTAAACAGAAAAAGAAAGAGCTTCTTAACAAAGAGAGTGACACACAAGGCTCCTGCATACAGAAGAGTATATATGCAACAAACCAGTGCACTAAAGTTGACACAACTGCGTTGTTAAACTTGCATGTACTTGAATATTTTCAGAATTACTTTCTCACTGATTCACTTCATATGGAATAAAATCAGTAATGCAGGCCGGACACAGTCGTAAATTCCTACACTTTAGCAACTTACTAGTAAGGAATTACAAGCATTAAAATTCTCCAATCTATGAACAGGGTAAGTGAACAACAAATGAACGTTTTGATAAATATACAGAGACAGATATACACACACGTTTTTTTCCTTCCCCTCAATGCATTAAAAAAAGTTAAAGAATTTACACCTTATCTCACAATTTATCTTTTTTAAAATAACTTATACTCTTGACCTAGATAAAAATTACCAATACTGAGACAAGCCAGATAGACACTGATTACTTGAAGCAGTTCTTCAGCTGACCCTGTTTTAACAGTTGTGCTGTTATTTAAGTGCCGGACCTTTTCTGATCAACAGAACCGAGTGTTAAATCGCGCCGCTCTGTCATAGCTAGAGGACAGACCGGGCTGGGGAGAAGCGTACTCAGAGGGGTGCCAGCTGCACGTTTTACACCAGCGGGCCACCTACTGGTAACCCAAGTCTTATGTTACTGAATAATACCCGCTGCAGATACCTCAAGTCCCAGCAGCTGGGCATCCCCCCCGAGCCATTCCCAGCAACGAGAGGGCTGTCCGGCTACTGGAACTCTTCGGTAATTGCAGACAGTTTTGTCTGATAATGTGAGACATATTTGCCAGGCTTTCTGGTTTTTAACAGCACGTTTATTTTTGCTTCCCGCGCTGCTAACCCTGCAGTCTCCTCCAGCATCCATCCATCCACCGATCCCTTGGGCGAGGAAGTTCACTGCTGGGAGCCCCGCAGGCGACCTCTTGGAAAATCCCGACAGAGGGAAACGGGCACGGCCGCCAGGGAGCAGGTGGTGCGGAGGCAGCCCCGGTAGCGGCAATCGCGGGAGCATCTCGGAGCTCGCATCGCGTCCCGACTCCCTTCGCAGCCTCCAGACTCCTCGCACTGCTGCGCGGCGGGGAGGGAGGGCAGGGCCAGGCCGAGCCGAGCCGAGCAAGGACCAGGGGAACGCGACACAAGCGACACGGCAAAGTGGGCGGAGAGGGATGGAGAGAAGGGAAACCCACCGCGCGACAAAGAGAGGCATAGAGGGGGAGGGGGTACGACAAGGCAAGAGCGGAAACTGCAGCGGACAGGACGCGGTAGCCCGCGGGCACTCACCGATGAAGAGGATGGGGAAGGTGATGAAGAGCAGGAAGACGTGCGGCACCACGTTAAGCGCGTCCACAAAGCAGCCGTTGTTGAGCACGCCGTGGTCCACGTTGTAGGCGGTGGAGTTGCCCTCATCGCCGCAGAAAGCCAAGGCCATGGCGGGACCCTGCGCGCAGCCGGGCGCNAGTATACTAAAATATATCTATGAATCAAACTTTTGTCTCGAGCAGAAGTTAGGCTCTGCTGAACCAAAGCTGAACAAAACCTCTCATCAAATACCTCCATGCTGAGGGATAATCCTGGAATGTAAAATGCGACGTGTATCAGAAGCCCGCGCGTGGCCTCCACTTCCCAAGCACAAGCTCAGCCAAAGACCGAAATTCAAATAGCTCTGCTCAGTAGCCATAAAATACTCGACATGAAGACTCATAACCAAACCCTTCACCTCAGAGCTCCTTTCATTCCCATTCACGCTTATCCATTGCTGAGCTCAGCATTTAATACAACTTGTCACATCCTACAAACAGGAACAAAACCAAATAATTCCCACAGATCCAGGTGTAACTCTTCACAAGATAGAAATGGGCTAAATACCACTGAGGGAAATGGCACCCTAAAGGAAAAACTTCCTTTTTTCTCCTTTAATGATCAAGCTCAACGTAACAGGGAGCATTTAATTTCTGGGAGAGACAGTTTCACTGATGGACCTGAAAATTACTTTCATCATGTTGCTTTTACCAATCTTGCTGTTGGGCAGGAGTAACGGAAAAGTAACTCTCTACATGCAACACATTATTTCCCATAGGGCCTTTTGGGGCTACAGCAGCGTGGTTGGGAGTAAGAATTAAAAGACAACGCCCAAGCCAAATCCTGTGTATATGTATTTCTAAATGTTAAAATTACGCCCACACTGGAAAGACTATAATTATTTTAAGATTTGGACAGATCCCAGCATTTGGTTTGAGCTTCTGGTCAATCTCATCTCTGTTATCCTAATAGTTATTTATAATAAACAGTATGTGCAGTTTACATGCAGATAATTTGAAAATCGTTTATGCTTTAGTACCTTTGGAGGCCCCAAGTAACACAAGGGCTCGGCGCTACAGATAAAGAAATAGCAGCACAGGACTCTTGACAGTTTACACTCTAGAGGTTGAAATCATGGGGTAAGATTTAGGGGAGGAATCTTCATTACCTTCATTGTGGCCAGAGAACTAAACACAGAAACTGAAGTTTGCCAGGAGACCAAGAACTAAGCTCACACCCCCAGCCTCTGCACGATCTCTGAACCTGGAGACCATCTTCCTTTACTACAAGGTATCAATCACAATATTTTTTAAAATATATTTTTCAAACATCAAAAATCAGGAGACTCCACAGTTTGGAATTTGAAATATATCTTTTCAATGGTTTTCAAATGCAGCCAAGATCATGGTGGGTTAAAATTAATGGTCTCAGTCCAGGTCCTACAACAGATGTGCACTCAACACAGAGCTAAAGTTGTGTCAAAAATGTGTTGGTAACTACGTCAGAAAAGTGATAGATTAAATGGAGAAAAGTCTTGGTTTACAATTAACTACTTAATGAAATACAGAACAAAACCAACACTGACAGAAATCAAAACATTTGGTAAGCTGCAATTGGTAACTGAGCATTCTTACCACCACACACACATGCACAAAGACAAACTTTTTAAAGAGCTCACACTTCCAATAACAATGCCCTAATTGTCTCCCTGCTGTAACAACAAAATGAAGAGTGGTAGGATCGATATTGGTTTTGCTCACTAAAGCATCAAAGGAGAGTTTCTTTTTCACTCGCAAATGGTGAAAGACCTATTCTGTGACTTTACCAAATAATTCTAAGCCAGAGTTTGATGCTTTTCTGAAAAGCTTAGGTGTGCCTAAGGTGTGGCATTAAAGGACGGAATCTACTTACTCAGACTATATTTGCTAGTTCTGTGTCCAGTGGGCTTTGAAGCAGGTCACAGAGGAATAGGTGTTTTTTCAAAGCTGCATTTTTGTGAAGCTTTGTGAGAACAGGACTACTTCAAGGTACAGAAAATGCAAAGAACACTATGAAATCAATAGGCAGACAGCTGTGTTTATCTGCATGTTGCAAATACACCTAATCTTTCACAAAAGTCCTATTAGACCCTGTTTTCCTCACTCTTTTCCGACCATTTCCATATTGCAAAAAGTCACTTTTCTACTTCTTCATTTCAGTATATCTATCAGAAATGTGAAATCAGTTTAGATCTTGGCAGCCACCAGCACATTCAGCAGGTGACTGGAAATATTTTGGAAGAACTTTGACTATTTGAAATTGAATTCAAGACAGACAAGGGCAATACTTTTAATTAAAGGAAGAATCACTTTTTCTGCTTGCCTTAGAATTTGTCTACAGGATGAAGACAGCTTTTGGTATTTGCAGTAAACTATTGATACTTTAGAATTTAAAACTTGATGGTTATTTTTAACAGATGGGAATATCCCTGTATGTGGAAGTTTTATTCTTTCTTTTTCACCTTTGTCATTTGTTTCTTGCTTCTCTTATTCAGTTGCTTTGCACTGACCTCTCTTCCTCAGCAGCGTTGTGCAGGGGACATGGTTTCTTCCTAAAAATCATGGTTTGCTACTATAGATGACTGCAGGATTTTCCTTGTGTTTGCATCTAGAAACACAGATACAAAAGAAAAACAAACTTTGAAAAGTCCTGAACAGCCACAGAAATTAGTTAGGCATATAAGGTTAGGCATCGCACAAGAAAATTTCACTTTCCTGTGCATTTTCAAATCATTAATGAGTCCAAATATCAAGAAGAAATGTTAATCAGAAAAAAAACCAAACCTCTAATAAAGCAAATCCTTATTGTGATTTAGAATTTGCTAAATAAGATGTACAGATCTAGGAATTTGGCTTTCTATTAAATTCTGCTCTTGGAGGTAGAGAGGAAAAGCAATTTACAGGAATCGGAGGAAGCCACCAATCCCTTTCAAAAGCACGTTAGGAAAGGCAGAGAGTATGTTGTGGTTTAAGAGTTAACAAATTGGGGGGGGGGGCACACGAACACCTGGTATTCCCTCCCCTTCCCTGCCACACTCTATAAAAGGACAGCAAGTTTGAGTTTCACCCTCCTTTCTCTCTCCCTCGCACTGTGCTGCTGTGGGAGCACAATCTAGCTCAGCTAGGCCTGGCTCCACGTGCTCTGCACAATCCATCGCCATCCCAGGAATGGTTTTGTATATTTTTGTATATCCCCCTTCCCTTAATATTTCTTTCTCCCTGTTTATCTGTTACCTATTAAATTTTGTTCATAGTCTTCCAATTTTGTGTGAGGCGCTTCCTTCCTCTTTTCCCTTTGTATCGTCCCTTGGGAGGGAAGGGGGAGGGGGAGAGGGGGCCCACAGGAATTCTGCTCTGTGGGGTTTGCCCTGAACCCTAAATGGAGACAGAGTAAAAGACTGGAGAAAATCACCTCCAGAGAAAACTGTTATTTTATTCCTGTGGAACAAGGAAGTCCATGCTATCATTTCATAGAAGACATAATTTGACAAAGCAAATGAAATTTCTTCATAAAAATTGTCTAAGGTATTAAAATAGTGCAATTATAGTGTAGAGGTTCACAGGTAAGACTGTTTTTCTCTAAATAAAGCTTATTAATTTTTAACTGCTGTCCCTCATTAAAAATGAAGAAAGAACTTGCGAGTAAGTAGATCTGCATTAGAATGGAACCACTATACGAGCTCTTTGTTGGACAGTCATCTTTAGGCAAATACTCAGGTAAGTGTTTTAAGTAAAATAGCTTACTTTTAAGTGTGTGCCACAGAATTCCATTGAAACTAATGAATGGAAACTCTTCTGCACCCACTTACTGTATCACCAAAACCAGTGGCATACATATAACTGAATCTAACATCCAGTTTGTTTTCCATATTTTACATGGCAAGAATGGTTATCAGCGCTTCCTATCTCCACACGATCTTCAGGGAATGCCATTGTGCTTTACCTACGACTGAGGAAGTCCTACTATGTTATTGTAGTGCTTCAATACTCGGGCATCTTGCAGCTTCAGCTACATGCATGATCTCTATCATTTAATCTTTCTATAAAGCACATCTTCCAACACACAGCATAACATTCAGGCAGTTACACTTGCTTTGAACTATCTCCTCAGCTGCACACTAGCTTCCCAGTTCAACACAGCTAGAGCAATGCTGACCTGGCAATACCACATGGCACTTGAAGCCTGGGGGAAAAACGTGCTCTTGTCTTTGCTCACTCTCCTTTGAAGTGTTTGACAAACATTCATGCATTGATACCCAGCAAAACCTGTGATGGTGAACCAACTGAAGGGCTGCACGGTACTTCCCTTACTAGCATGACCTAAGGATACATGTGATGTTCCACTGCCCTCCCGCATCACCAAGATTCTTCACAATGAGGATAATGTTATCCTGGGTACAGTGCTTTCCTCTCTGCATCTTGCCTTCACTAGGCAGAGGAGTTACTCTTGTACTCATAAGTTATCTCTCCTCTGGGCATCCACTTCTCATTCTAAAAGAAAAGCCAGCTTTTCAGTAACAGGTTTGCTTTTCCTCTTACGTGCCCACTTATTTATTCCACTTACAGCTCTGATTCATCCTGTATCTTGGATGGTAATTTATTATGCCAGTTTAAGTTAGCTTGGTTGGTGCTCCACACTTGAAAATATTTTAAGTTGAGCTGAGAAATGCTGATGCAATGCAAGCAGCAGTAATTTTTGAAAAATCAGGTCAAAACCAACTTTCTATTCACCCCTGACTATCCTCGTTAGAGTACATCTATGTACAACCTCAACATGATCTCACTGATCACATTTTGCCTTATTTACCAGCATTTAAATGGTTAATGTTTTGAGTATGCCCTGTGTAGTACTTGCAGTACAAGTGGTGTGTTTTCCTCAGGAGAATAAGTCGACTGCTGTGGACTAACTCCTGCCAATAAATAGCTCGCGTGCTGGCTCCACCATGGTGTTCTTTGGCAGAAGTTATTTTAGTTACAGATTCAGTTAAGTGCCTGTATGATGTTTGCCTTGTATAGGGACTTTTGTATATAAAAGATTATTTTGCCTGTTTATACTACAAGAATCACACGCACTAACAAATAAACACATAATTAGCATTAATTTCTAAAAGATAACAGGGCTAAAAGTCACTGGCCTTTCTAGGAACTCTTCCAAAAACCAGAAACTAGACTGAAAACTAGCATTTTAATTGTTTGCTAAAGATTAGTAGAAGCAAAATGAAGCTACCATCTTTCCTTTACGAAGTAGAAAACAGTTTTCTGTTCAGGCAAACTAGAGAGCTGTAGTTAGTTGACTTGTGTATTCACCACCTGGGAATTTTTCCAGACTGTCTTCAATTTATACAGTGGGTAAAATTGACACAACAATTCAAGAGAAACGTAAAGCTAGCAATTCAGACTTGGATTTGGAATGTATCTTTCTTGTGGTGCTATTTGACAAAATCATACAAAAATTTAACAGAGTGCTGCAGTTTAATGAGGTTTCTTCTATTTATTTTTAATAGATTGCAATGTGCCATTTGTTCCAGCTCTTAACATAAAACAATGACCAAAAAAAAATAAAAAATCACATTGTGGATTCATTTAAAAAAATAAATTAAAAAAGTGATCATGACTACGCACAAAAAACCTGATCCTGTATAGCCAAGACTATGTATTCCCTGTTGTGATTTATCATATAACTAATTGTCAAAAGCCTATTTCAGGAAGCTTTTCTCTTGAGTTCAGCCCACACGCAGACTACATTTGGGATTTTCAGAGGCTCGAGGGAATTAAAACAATCAATACTCATACAAAATATGAAGAAAATTAATTTACTAACTTTCTATTAGTAATTTATCTCCTAGCCAGTGGGAATTTTTTTCCTATTACTTTTCATTTTTTCCATGACAATTTTAAGCTGAAGCTCATTATCTCTTGCACTAGTACAGTGTCATTTGTGTACAGCAAAACACAGTACCTGCATTCCTAGGTGTGGAAGCTTTCCATGGAAGTAACCACACTCTGTGACACTATTACCTGGCAGCAGTAAATTCTGAAAGTGCTTGCTTATGGCAGATAGCCTACAGCCTGAGCCTTCAAACCAGCCAGAGATCCTCCACTCTGGACAGGGATCCTTCATACTGTCAGTATTTAGAAGGAATCAAGTATATTTTGTAAAAAGGGAAAAAAAATAAAATATAGCTTTACAATTCTCTGTAGTCATGAATCTTGGCACTATTCTTCACACTCTATAGCAAGCAAAAAATAGGTTTTTAATATTATGTATTCATAGAGTCTGCCCACAAATTTGCAACAAGAATAAATAAGACAAACTGAGTATCAAACCCTCAAATCAGCGTGCACTATAAAAGGAAAAAACTTAAACTGGACAAAATAATGCAGAATGAAGGGGTCTAAAACTATATGCAAGTTTGGGTGACATGAAATTAGTAATTTTGGCCAAAGAAAAGAGAAAATTCTGAATAGGAGCAAAAACAACTGCCCAGCATGTAGCAACACTGTGACAGTCTTACCGGTACATAGAAAAATGGCTTCACTGAGACAGGCCAGGCTACCAGTCCCTGATCAACAAACAGCTCGTCCTTAGGGGCCAAGGAGGTAGAGTCTCTCATTAATACCAGAGAAAACTCAGCTATTCAGGCTAATGTCACATGTCCTTCATGCTGTAAATAGCACAGAGGACTTACCTCAGGGAACAATCCTACCCTGATATTTCGAACCCTTACTCTACTCTTAAAACCAGGAATTCCTTAAGCAGCTGAAAAAACAGGGGGGGTGGGAGTAGTGAATATTCAGGTTAGTTTTAATGTGTTACAGAGTGCATTTACAAATTGCTTTTTTAAAGACTGAAAAATAGAAACAAGAGCTTTGTACATACATATACAGCATCCCTCTAAACTTAGCATGGTAGAGAATTGGTTGAAATAATGACAGATTAATTTCTAGCAGCATTTATAATAAAATACTACAGCTAATCTTATGCCTACGTAAGATTGTTTTATCTGTGAAGTTTCTTGAAAAAAAAAGAATTTAGAGGTGGAACCATGTTTCAGATGTATCAGGAGTCTGATGCTGAGTGGCACCTATGTGCACTATTACAGATGGTAGCAAACAACTCAAGGTATCCACTTCACTGCAGGATGTAGAGCACCTGTAGATCTGTTCTGGTTTAAGTGTTAACAAATTGGGGGGGGGGGCACACAAATTGGAAGGGTATTCCCTCCCCTTCCCTGCCACGCTCTATAAAAGGACAGCGAGTTTTGGGTTTCAGGCCTTCCTTTCTCCCTCTGTTGGACTGTGCTGCTGTGGGAGCACAATC
>VWZK01001571.1:17013-27577 GCA_013396935.1 Baryphthengus martii
GTGGGGCTGAGCAGAGGGGCAGGAGAACCTCCCTGGCCCTGCTGCCCCCACCTCTGCCGAGTGCCCCCCAGGAGCCCATGGGCCTCTGGGCCACCAGGGCCCGTTGGTGGCTCAGGGACAACCTGGTGTCCCCCAGCACTGCCAGGTGCTTCTCCAAGGAGCTGCTTCCTAGCAGGTCACCCCTCCCTGTCTTGGGACAGGGGGTTGTTCCTGCTCAGTGCTAATGATGTGAGTGGAAGTTTGATCTGGGCCCCAGCTGAGTGGCAGCTTCTCTGTCAACTGTCCAGTGACAAAAACAGGGACTAGCAGAGGTGACCCGGGTCCTGCACAGGGGGCTCTGCTCGCGCTTGGTGACAAAACCCTGTTGGGAAGGTCCTGCCCTTACCTCTTGGCTTCTTTGGCTTTGCGTCATGGCCACTCCATTTCCATGGGAAGCATGGGAAGGTGCTACTAACTCCTCACAACGGGCACCGGAACGACCAGAATGATTTGGAGGGCGTTGCTTTGTCTTTTGCCTTTTCAGAATTTGAACCAGAACCCGAGGACGCTGCTGCCAAAGTTTTACGGCTTGTACTGTGTCCAGGCCGGAGGGAAAAACATTCGGATCGTTGTCATGAACAACCTGCTGCCCAGGTCGGTCAGGATGCATCTAAAATACGACCTGAAGGGCTCCACCTACAAGCGCCGAGCGTCCCAGAAGGAGCGGGAGAAGGTCTTCCCAACGTACAAGGACTTGGATTTTATGCAGGACATCCCCGACGGCCTCTTCTTAGACTCTGACATGTACAATGCTCTGTGCAAAACCTTACAGAGAGACTGTCTGGTAAGTGGAAGGGTGAGGGGTGGT
The DNA here is from genome assembly GCA_013396935.1 of Baryphthengus martii. Lineage (NCBI taxonomy): Eukaryota > Metazoa > Chordata > Aves > Coraciiformes > Momotidae > Baryphthengus > Baryphthengus martii. The sequence goes on from VWZK01001571.1 coordinate 17,861, forward strand.
GTGGAGAGTCCTTCCTTTTTTTTTCTGAGCGTTTTCCACGAGGAAGTGGTGGCTGCCACCCATGTAGCCGGTTACAGAAGCACACACACAACCTCAACCTGGTTGGGGGTTTAGAAGAGTTCTCTCGAGATCATCTGGTGCCCCCTCCCTGCTCCAGCAGCATCACCCGGAGCAGGGGGTCCAGGATCATGTCCAGGCATCTTTGGAATCTCTCCAGAGGAGACTCCCCAAGCTCTCTGGGCAGCCTGGGCCAGGCTCCAACCCCCTCCCACCCAACAAGTTTCTCCTCCCGCTCCCAGGGAACCTCCTGGGTTCCGGTCGGTGCCCGGTGCCCCTCGTCCTGGTGCTGGGCACCACTGAGCAGAGTCTGGCCCCGGCCTCTGGCCCCCCGGGGGCCCTCGAGCTCTTGCTCAGCATCGCTCAGCTCCCCTCTGGGGCTGCTCTTCTGCAGCTGAACAGCCCCAGGGCTCTCAGCCTTTCCTGGCCACACAGATGCTCCAGGCCCCTCAGCGGCTTCCCAACCTCCACCGGACTCTCTCCGGCAGCTCCCAGTTTCTCTGGAAGTGGGGAGCCCAGAACTCCCGAGGTGGCCTCCGTGGGGCTGAGCAGAGGGGCAGGAGAACCTCCCTGGCCCTGCTCCCCCCACCTCTGCCAAGTGCCCCTCAGGAGCCCACCAGGGCCCATTGGTGGCTCAGGGACAACTTGGTGTCCCCCGGCACCGCCAGGTCATTCTCCACGGAGCTGCTTCCCAGCAGGTCCCCCCTCCCTGTCCTGGGGCAGGGAGTTGTTCCTCCCCAGGAACAGGACCCTCTACTTGCCCTGGTTGTACTTAGACAACCTATTGTTTGGGTTTTTTTTTCGGTGGTGGTGTGAACCAGAAGCAAGACCTGGAGCCCGGTTGCGTTCGATAATTCCAACGTGAATTAAAGCCGGTACGGCCTCCGGAGGTGGAGGAAACCCCCTCTGCCGAGGTCGTGCTCCGGCTTTGGCCCCCGTAGCTGAGCTGACTGTGCACGAGCGGTGGATTAAAAACCGTCCCCTCCCTACGCTCGGGGCTGGCGGCAAAAGCGCTGACTGGCTTCCCAAAGTGTCTGCTCTGCTGGATTCGCTGGGCTTTGCGGGGGCCCCATCAACCGGCCTTTGTTGACTTTCTGCCCAGGTCCTGCAGAGCTTTAAAATCATGGATTACAGCCTGCTCGTTGCCATCCATAACATCGACCTGGCGCAGAGAGAGCACGCGATGGCCGACGGGACGTCCCAGACTGACACGCGGCGACCCGCTGCCCAGAAGGCCCTCTACTCAACGGCCATGGAATCCATCCAAGGAGAGGCCCGGCAAGGTGGCACCATAGAAACAGACGACCAGTGAGTCAGCGCCAGATGCTTGGTCTCCTAGAATCGTGGAACGGTTTGGAAGGGACTTTGAAAGGACGTGTGATCCTGCAGGGAGCAGGGACATCTGCAGCTAGAGCAGGTTACTCGTCCAACCTCCCCTGGGATGGGGCAGCGACCATCTCTCAAGGCAACCTGAGCCGGGCTCTCACCACCCTCAGTGCCAAAAATTCTTTCCTTCTGTCTCAAAATCTCCCTCTTTTTTTGTTCAAACCCATCCCCCCCTGTCCTGTCCCACCAGGCCCTGCTCCAAAGTCCATCCCCAGCTTTCTTCCGAGCCCTGCAAGGCCCCCAGAAGGTCTCCCCGGAGCCTTCTCCTCTCCAGGCTGCGCAAGCCCAACTCTCCCAGCCTGGCCTCCCAGCAGAGGCTTCCAGGCCTCACCCAGGGAGGTTTTCCCATATTTCACCCAGGCCAAGCGGTGCCCTGGTGACAGATGGAGAAAATTCCGGTATCAACCACCTCTTGGGGCAACCTGGGCCAGGCTCTCACCACCCTCAGCAGCAACAACTTCTCCCTTCTCTCTGGTCTAAATCTCCTCTCTCAGGAACGAGTTGGGATTAACCCTCATTGTCAATCAAATTCTCCCAAGGAGGGAGAAAGGGATCAGTTCTCCCTCATTGTCAATCAGATTCTCCCAGGGAAGGAGAAGGGGCTCAATTCTCGGGAGGTTTGGCCAATTTCCCAGGAAAACGTTTCGCTCCGACGGAGCAGTCGGGGCCTCCCACGTGTCCGCGCTTGTTAAACGGTTCCCGTGACGTTCAACCCACACCAGGCTGGGAGAAAGAGGTGTAGTGGTGGTGATGGGGGGTAAGAACACCCTGTTTCATGTTGTTTTCCTGCTCTTTTCGAGGATGGGAGGCATTCCAGCCCGGAACGCCAAGGGGGAGCGGCTGCTGCTCTACATCGGCATCATCGACGTGCTGCAGTCCTACAGGTACGAAGCGTTTCGGGTGTCACCTCGGGGTGAAGTCCGAGTGTCTGCTCCATGTGGTCGTCAAGAGACAAAGAAAGTGATTTTTTAACATTATTTTTTTAGTTGCCACTTTGTGTTTTCCTGAAGTGAGACGTTTGAGGAGCCGTTTCTGGCTCTTGGCCTCCTGTCTTGACTTTCCATTCCCGGAATAAATTCACCCTTAGGACGTTGTTTTCGTGCCGCGGTCGTTGTCCACAGGCTCTGTGCAGGAAGTGACGAGGGAAAAAACCAGTGGTGGCTTCACATGGCTGTAACCACCTCTCCTTATAACCCAAAAAAAAAGGCTCATCTTACATTCTCTTTATGTTAAAAGTCCATCTGCGGAGGGTGACAGGCAGAAAATGTCCCTTAAATGTCATTGCAAGTTCGTTACCCTTGGTAAACCCTCGGAGATTGAAACCTGTGCGACGAGCTCTGGTGTCCGTGCAACGGTCTTAGGGAAAGGGGCCGGTGAAGAGACCCCACAACCGGAGCAGTCGGTGTTCGGGGCGGGTGCTGGTCGCCGCGGCCAGAAGCCGGGCTGGGTACCGGGCGAGCACGACGCGCTGCCGACGGCGAGGACCCGCTGTGGGACGATCGTTCTTTCCTTCTTTGTCAGATTCGTCAAGAAGCTGGAACACTCTTGGAAAGCCCTCGTGCACGACGGGGTAAGTGGAAAAATGCCGCTTTTCGGACGCGTTCGGCAGAAACACCAGCGGCTTTTTGGGCCGTGCCCGCTCTCCTCGCTCCTCCTGGGCGCAGAACCCTGGATTTCCAAGGGGAATGGGTGTGTCTATCCTCTAGTATTACTTTCTAGCTACTCTGCTTTTACTAACACTGGTCATCTGCTTGGTCATTGAGGAGTGTTGGTTGAGCGGCTGTGGAACTAGCTAAGCTCACGTTAACTTCGGGCGCTTCTCGAGGTCGCCGCGTTCACCTTTGTCCCTTGGGCTCGTAGGACACCGTGTCTGTGCACAGGCCCAGCTTCTACGCCGAGAGGTTCCAACGGTTCATGTGCAACACGGCGTTCAAGAAGATACCGCGTAAGTACTTCGGTGCGGCGGTACCCTGGGCAATCGCTGCGGCTGCTCCCTGCTCAGCGGTTGTGGTTTGGGAAGGTGGGTGACAGCAGGAGCTTTAGGAAGTCTGTCGTGTCACCTCTTCCTTCCTCTTAGATCGTTCTTGCGTCATAAAATCTTCAAATTATTTGGCTTGGGTTGGGAGAGCCCTCGGAGCTCCTGGAGTCTCCAAGCATTGTCCCAGCCCTGCCAGGGCACTGCTGAGCCCTGTCCCTCAGCACCACAGCTCCAGGCCTTGGAAACCCCTCCAGGGATCAGGGGGACTCCAGCCCTGCCCTGGACAACCCTGGAGGAGAAGACATTGCTCCTCCTGCCCATCCTCAACCTCCCCTGGAGCAACTTGAGGCCCATTCCTCTTGTCTCGGCATTTGGGAGAAGAACCCTCGATCCCAACTTCCCCTCAGGCTCCTCTCAGGGAGCTGTGGAGAGCCAGAAGGTCTCCCCTGAGCCTCCTTTTCTCCAGGCTGACCAAGCCCAGCTCCCTCAGCCGCTCCTCCCCACACTCCTGCTCCAGCCCCTTCCCCAGCTCCGCTGCTCTTCTCTGGATATGCTCCTTCGAGGAGCTGTTTCATCCACCCGCTTATTTCTTCAGGGCCCAGCCCTTGCACCAGCCCCTGTTGCTGGGAAGTTGCTGCGTCGGATCTTTCACTGCTTCCTGAACGTGTTAGAAAAGTGTGGTTTTGGTTTGGTTTTTTTTCTGTCTTTCAGTAAAACCCTCCCCTTCTAAGAAGAGCCGTTCCGGCACAGCCGTTCCCCGACGGAGCTGCCAAGGAGCAGTGCCTTCCCAGTCACACTTGTCGTGCGAGACGAGAGCACAAGTAACGACGGAGGCAGATGTAGAACAAGGTTGGTGCCTGGGCTACAAAAAAACAACACCCCGAAGCCCAGAGGACTTATTTTCTGTAGAGCAGTTATTTTCCAGAGAGGAATTTTTTTCCGTAGAGAAGTTATTTTTCAGTTTGTTTGTTTGCCTAATGGACACTTGCTGCCTCCTGAGCCGTTCAAGACGCCTCTGTGTGGTGTTGAGGCCTTTCCAGGCTCGTACTCTGGGATTGTAGGTACAGAAAACCAGAGGAGGCAAAAAAAAAACCCCCTCATATTCACCAAATAGTCTTTGCCAACACCGTGCGAGCACCTGGAGGAGCTGCGGCCTTTAAAGGCTTGGCTGTTTCCACGGATTCTGCTCCGACAAATCCAGGGCAGGAGGATAAACCTCCGGTCAGGATGAGGGTGGGTTGTGGAGGCGGGGAGTTTTTAACTCCTGCGTCTTCGTGGGACCTCTGAGCATCCAAACGTGGCCCTCGATCCCGCCGGCAAGCGGGCGGAGGCCGTGTGGAAGTCCGACCTGCCCGGACTCTTCCCAACAGTTTATCCTGGTGGGTTTAGTGCCAGGGGAGAAGCAGAGCTGGGCTCGGAGGCTTGGACTGGGAAGCAGCCCGTGGGGGCGATTCATCCGCATCTCGGACGTCTCGGGTGGGATCCCTCACGGATCCCGCTCCCCTGGCTCGCGTGGGAGCTCGTGCCGCACGATCCCGCTCGTCGTGCTGCCGACGGAACCGGTCTCTGCTTCAACTCAGGTTCCCACCTTGGTCGCCCGGATCTCCTGCCCAGGCCGCTGCCGGTAGACGAAGCCAACAGCGATTCCATCGCCACCACCTTGTCCACGTCCTCCCTGGGCAGCGGAGGCCTCAACTCCCCGGCAAACAGGTACGGCCCTCGGTTTTTCGGCGCATGACGGGCCAGGGACTCCTGCCCGGCGGGTTCAGGAGCCTTGGGAGGTCTTTGTGCCGCTTTCTTGGATGTTTGGGTCCTTGGCATGCGCGCAGAAAACACCCCGTGGAGCGCTCCGTGCGTTGTGGAGCGAGCTCGGCGCTGTCGGATCGAGCATGTGCCCGGGGCGGGGCGGGGGGAGCATCGTTGTGCCGTCCCTCCCCGGTGACGTGATCCCGCATCTTCTGCTTGGGCTGCAGGGAAGGGAGGGGGATCCTTGGGGCTTTTCGTTCCTCGTGTGTTCTGGTTTTAATGATTTCGGTCGTGGGGTCGAGGCGATTTTGTGCCAATTGCGGTGAGTCGGTGAAAGCGTCGCCGCCGAGGATGTACGTGAAGAGCGTGGGCGTGGCGATGGGTGATGCTGGTGACGACCTTCCTGCCGCTCTTTTCAGAGGGTTTGGGCTCTCTTGCGACTTGCTGAGCGGGTTAGCGCTGAGCTCCGACAACTCCTCGGGGAAAAGAGGCCGAGGGAGGAGTGCGGGCGCGGTCCCGAATGTCTCGGAAGCTGAAATGCATGGAGAGCCCCGAGGGAGCTGGTGGCTGCCTTTGAATGTTTCCTTTCTTTGCTGAAGTGGTGAGACTGGCAGGGACGAGGAGGAGCTGTGGTCACAGGACGATCCCCTCCGTAGAAGTCGTTCTGAGGTGTTCGCTTCTGTTCCTGGGAGCGATCAGAAACCACCTGCCCCATTCCCGACCCTCTGCCCGCGCAGCGGCGGAGCCGCCGCCGCCGGCTCTCCCCTGAGCCGCGGGAGAGCCGGATGCAATTGTCACGAACACCTCTTACTGCCTCTGTCGAAGGTGGAAACTTCTCAGCAGGGATCCAAAACCAGAGCTTCTCCTTCCCAGTAGGTCAGCATGCCTGAGGGGTTCTTTGTGCCTCCTTAACCGCGGGTCTCTCTCCTTCGATCTCTACGTAGGTCAGTGGGCGTGCAAGTGCATAAAGCTGACAGCTCAGCAAAGGATTTGACTAGAACAGCTGCTGGCATCTTCCTGTCTAGGTGAGGGGAGGAACCAGACTCTGCCTGATCCCTTCTCCGGTCCAGAGGGGTGCGCTCGGTGACGCTCTCGTTCGGTTTGGCCTCGAGTTTGTCGCCGGCCGCCAGTGACGGAGCTTCCGTGCGGTCGGTCGGCTCCCAAAGCGCCATGCCGTCCCGCGGCGCGTCCCTGTGCCGAGCTCCGCGGTCCTTGACGCGTCCGTCGGCTCTAAGGCTCGATGGCCATGCCTCTTTGGGACGGTGGCGTCCTGCCCCTGGGTGGAACGAGAGCGGCTGACTTGTCCCTTTTGAAGGAGATGGAGATATCCAGTATTTCACAGCCCCATGTCCCGGGCTGCAGCCCCGGCAGCGTGGGCAGCAAGTCAAGAGTCTGCCCCTCTGCTCCACCCTGGGGAGATCCACCCCTGCAGTGCTGGGTCCTCATCCCAGGAGAGCCAGGGAGCTGTTGGAGCGGGGCCAGAGGAGCCCCGGCAATGCTGGGAGGGCTGGAACCCTCTGCTGGGAGGCCTCTGCTGAGTTGGGCTTGTGCAGCCTGGAGAAAGCTCCAGGGAGACCTTCGTGGGGCCTTTCAGGGATTAAAAGGAAGCTGGGGATGGACTTTGGAGCAGGGCCTGGTGGGACAGGACATGGGAGGATGGGTTTGAAGGAAAAGAGGGAGATTTTTAGGTAGAAGGAAGGAATTTTTGGCACCAATGGTGGTGAGACCCTGGCCCCGGTTGCCCAAGAGGTGGTCGCTGCCCCATCCCTGGCACCATCCCAGGGGAGGTTGGATGGGGCTCTGAGCAGCCTGCTCCGGTTGGAGATGTCCCTGCTCCCTGCAGGAGGCTGGATGAGAGGAGTTTTGAAGGTCCCTTCCCACCCAAAGCAGCGTGGGGTTCTCTGAAGCACGTGCTCTGACTTGGCTTCTCACCGGAGGGGAAGGAGAGAAGCCGCGCTCTCCGTAACCTCAGCAGGAAGCGGAGCAAGGCCCGGGCTGGGAACCGGAGCTCCTCAGCCAGCAGGTCGCAACCTTTTAGCTGTGGAATCGTGGAAGAAGTGGGGAAATAACAGCGGGGGGGATGTGTTGAGACCAAGGCAAGTCTTGTTCTGTGCCCCCTTTCCCCGTTACCTCAGTTTGGGTGTTACTCATCCTGCTGTCAGGCTACAGCATTCAGAGCGAAACCAGGTTTGTAAAAACTTTGCCAGGGGTTGTTTCAAACCAAGGTGCCTCCGGCCGGAAAGGCTGAGCTCCGGTGCTCGGTGGTTCCCGTGTCCCTGGGCTGTTTTCCTCCGGGACCATTTCGATGGTGCTCGAAGGGTTCGCGCCTGGCTGGACCAAAGAGCCTCATTTCTCCCGTCTGAAGTCACCTCAGACCGGGAGGGATGGTTCTCTAGGTGGTGGTTCGGTTGCCCGCCCCGGCAGGGATCCTGGCGCCCGTGCCTCCGTGTCAAACCCGCCTGCCGAACGCCGCCGTTCCGGGCGGTTCCGCCAGCAGGACGACCCCGGCCGTGGGACTTCCTGACGACCGGCTTTGAAAAACCGCTTTACAAGTCTCCCCCTTCTGTCTCCTCAGCGGCTCCCCGGGGCCTTCCATCCCCGAGCGCTCGGCGGAGCTGAGAGAGCAGCTCGAAGACCTGCAGGAGACGGAGATAAGCTTTGTGAGTACTTCCCTGGCCGGGAGGAGCGGAGCGGCTCCGGAGGGGCCAGCGGGGCTGGGAGGATGTTACGTGGTCCCTGGTTGCGCCGGGTGGGACGCGCGAGTCGGCCGGAGCGGGAGCAGATCTTCTTCATCCCCCTCTGATGCGTGACAGCTCAGCCGGCCACGTGCCCTTGGTGATCATCTGCTGCCCCAACCGCCTTTGGGTGGATAAGAGGGAGGCAAAGCGGAGATGTCAGTGATGGGATGAGAGGAACCGGCCTCAAGTTGCCCCAGGGGAGGTTGAGGTTGGGCAGGAGGAGCAATGTCTTCTCCCCCAAGGTTGTCCCGTCCTGTCCCAGGTTGTCCAGGGCAGGGCTGGAGTCCCCCTGATCCCTGGAGGGGTTTCCAAGGCCTGGAGCTGTGGTGCTGAGGGACAGGGCTCAGCGGTGCCCTGGCAGGGCTGGGGCAGCGCTGGGACTCCAGGAGCTCCGAGGGCTCTCCCGAGCCGAACCATTCCATGATTCCTTCTTCCTGAGGGCTCAGCATGGATCTGATGGTGGAGATCACAAAATCACAGAATGTTAGGGGTTGGAAGGGACCTCAAAAGATTGAGTCCAACCCCTCTGCCAGAGCTGGATCACTTAGAGCAGGTGCCACAGGAACAGATCCAGGGGGGGTTGGAAAGTCTCCAGAGAAGGAGACTCCACCACCTCTCTGGGCAGCCTGGGCCAGGCTCTGGCACCCTCACTGTGAGAAAGTTCTTGCTTGTGTTTCCCTGGAACCTCCNTCTGGAGAAGCGTTCAGCCCCCGTCGCTGATTTCTTCTTTTTATTATTATTATTATTATTATAATTATTATTATTTTTAAAAAAATAACCTTATCTGGCCAGAACCCTTGAGGCTGGAAGGCTGAGCTACACGTAAGCGGGATCGAATTCACCGAGCCAGCGGCGGCCGAGCCTCCCTCGGATTCCGGGAAATCTCTTCGCGGCAGAGCCCGGCGCTGCCTCCGGGGCTCTGGGAGGAAGAGGAGGAACGACAACAACAACCACCGCTCCGCTCAGGCCCAAGCCCTCCCGAAAAGGGATCCGACTGCCGGGGAGTCGGCCACTTCCGACGCCTCAGACCTTGGAAGTTCCCCGGGCCGGGAAGGAAACGGGCGTCGGGGCCGTCGGCGAGAGAGCGGCGTTGGGTTTATTTTGTATTTGCGACACGTTTTTTAATTTCGACGTTTCTCGGAATTCGGTCGTATCGCTTCTTTTTAACTCTTTTTTTATTGGGGGGAAAAAAAACAAACCAGAAATAGGGTTTGGTTTTTTTTTCCGGTGTTCCACCCCGTGCCGCCTGTGGACGAACTTCTCCCTCCGGCTGCCGGAGCCGCCTCGGTTTTTTTTTCCCTCTCCCATCGCCCGAGGAGACCTCGGTGCTGCCGAGGGCTCGGCAAACACGAAGCTTTTGGGACTTCGGGGAGGATTTTCCACGACTTTAACCCTCTGGTCCCTTCCCCGCCGAGCCGGGAGCCGCAGGAGAAGGGAGATCTTTATGGGCCATTCTTATTTTTTTTTTTTTTTTTTGAAAATATATTTCTTAAGCGAACGGACCAAACGCAGCCAGCTCCCTTCCCTCCCTCCGGTCTCCGTCCTGCTCCGGGCAAACCCCTCCCTGTTTTTAGATACTCGGCTCCTTTTTGATATCTCGCCCGGATCCCACCGAAACAGGCTAGAATCCCGTCTCCGCGGAGCCTTCGGAATCCGATTCTTTTCGAAAAAGAAGCCGGAAAGGAGGGATTTTTCTGCTGCCGACGCTTCTCTCGAGCTCCCCGAGCGGCTGTTGGACTGATGTTTATTTTCACGAAAAGCTTTTTTGGTTTTTTTTTTTTGGATTTATTTTTTTAAAAAAAAAAAAACGAA
>VWZK01001573.1:0-12799 GCA_013396935.1 Baryphthengus martii
ATAACAGGTTCAACTAAAATGGCACACAATAATCCTCAACTCTGACCTATAATCTCTGATAAAAAAATATTCTTTGCTTTATGGAATTTAAAACAACAGTACTAAATAATAAAAATCTAAGTAAAACTGCACAGGTTGTCACATAGAAGACGACTACACTTAGTTCCTCCCCACCTACCCACACATATGGAGAGAAGGAAGGCAATGGAAACTACCAGAGTTTTCTTGTTTGGTTGATGAGGGGGGGGAGTTAACTTTTCTTGCCTGCTGTAACACTCAAACTTCCACTTTTTTGTTTAATCAGTGCTCCAACTACTGGCCCAGATTACTAAGTAACTCCCTAGGCCCTTCATGCAGCTGTTCAGAATGAAAATTGGCTCTTGCTTCAGAACAGGTTATGGGAAGTAGCCCTTCTGCACAGAGAAGCTCCAAACCAAACACCTTGATTTTCTCCTTAGGAGTTTGGTTTAGGCTCCACTAGAGCAGCTGTTATTTCAGCAACACAGCGCCCGCCCCAGCCAGCACTGAGCACGAAGCAGGAGAGGAAGGGGTTCTACAAAGCTTGCTTCCTTGTGCCTTGCCTTTTTTTGGCCTGTTTAAGCCCATGAGGAAAGGAGAATCAATTGACTGAAAATGATAGTCCCAAAGCAAAAGCATAGAACAATGAAGATGAATAAATACCCTAATATATTGTCACTACAAGGTCAAAAAAAATTAATTTTGCTAAAACAGTATTTTGGAAAAGAGATACTCTGTTTCAGGAATATTCTTCCCCAAAACTAACAGACACATTTTTGATTCTCAGTGAAAGCAAACAGATGGTATTCAATTACTTATTTACCTACTTTACTACTATTAATTAAAATCTCCAAGACCATTTTTCTCTTCACTGTGTTTACAGAAAGCTAAAGTTCCATAAAAATCTGGCATTTGTATCTACAGCCCTGCTAGCTGCAATATAAATATCACAACTAAGAAAGCATTAAAAAACCTTATCTGAACCCCCCAAGAAAGCATTTAACTTTTAAGTAGTCATTTTTGCTTGCGAGTTCTTAACACGAACAGAGGAAGACAATGGCCTACTTACTAGGAAGCCCAGACATACGTGAACATCAGTAGTATTCAAAACAAGACCAGAAGAAGCAGAAACCGTGAATTTCAATTTTGGATCTGAAGAATGTTTTCTTCACACTGCAGCAGCCAACCATAGAAGAAAAAAAAAAAAAATAGCGAGGCAGAAGGGGCTGCAGGAGATGGGATGAAACTGTGCGCTTCACAACAACACAGAACTGCAGAGAGGAAGGGAATTTAAGCCTGATAGACACCATCCCTGACATATTTCTTCTTTTCTATAAGGCAACATAAATCACCTCTGAATCCTGAACCTTGCTTTCCACATAACAGGTGCAAGGAAACAGGTTTATCTCAAACAAACACATTTCTTAATTAAAGAACAAGTGTTCTAAGAGAGGCTACACCGCTGTAAAATAATGCTGTAAAATAAAGCTCAAGTGAACCAGCTGTAATAACCTTTGTATCATTTGGGTTTATACCAGTGTTGCTTCAACCCTTCTAGTACAAGAATAAAATGACCAAGGACAGAATCAAGCCATAAGTATGGTGAATTAATAAGAACAGCAGGTGTAACTGGTCACAAGAAATAAAGGAGAAAAGAAAGTTGGTTTTTTACCACTTTTTTCCCTTTAGTTGTCTTACGAAAGAGGTGACAAGAAATTAAAAAATAAAAAAGCAACCCAGATTTTAAAAACATACTTAAATTTCTGTTGTTGCAAGACTTATTGAAGGAAAGCCAAGAAATACACAAACCACATCATCCAAAGGACAAAAATCTCATTAATCACTCTGTCTACCTCTCCAAGGGAATCTATCTTTATTTTCACCCTGAAAGCTGCTAGGAGAGAATGAGTATGAGGGGAAAAACCACCACACTAACAGAGAGATAAAAATCTTACCTACAGAGCTTCCTTCTCTCTACTCCTTCTAGATCATTCTCCGTCCACTGGTGGAAACAAGGCAAACCCCACACCTTTTATGGTGCCTCCAACCAGGGCTCAGCTGAATTAACCAGCACTCCAAGATAACTTAATGCAGCTGTGCTCACACAACATTTGCTGCACCAAAAAATACAGGGAAGAAGAAAATGAATGCAAAAAATCAATCATTTCCACTGTTTATTTTACTCTTCCCCCACCTCGCCCTGCTTAAACTTATGCATACAACAATACTTTACTTGAAAAATAGCTGCAAGAACTACATTTGCCAGCTTCACAGCCCAGAGAAAATGGCAAGGGGACCTTCTTCACATGTGTTGACAACTAACTACAAGTAATTTAGAGTGAACCAGGTGCAGTCAGTTGGCAGGAAATCAGCCAAAGTGGATAAATCTGTCATAGAAAGGACTGCAACAAAGTTGGAAGTTTGTTTTAGATGAGACTTTTGCTGAAGTAGTGTTGGCATGAAAAGCTAGGAGGCTTTCAGTTGCATTACCAGAGATTTGCTTCTACCTCAGTGGCACGATCCATTAAAATCCACAGGCCTTGCAGAAGTCGATTTGAGGCTGGCTGTAACTTCCTTATCTTTTGCTTTCCTTCTGTTACCGCTCAGAGTATTTTATATGCTTTTGTCTTGTCTGAATCACGGAATATATCAACTATGTAGCCTTAAGGAGCCTTTTTAGCATAATTAATTAACAAATTTCTTTATGAAGTTACAATTTCTTTAGAAGACCCCCAATATTTAGCCTATGCAAGCATGGGCGTGATAAAAGTTTGGTAGATGACAAGCAAAAATACGCTCGCTTTCTGGTAAGTCATGGGAATGTCACTATTGCCTCAGAAAAGTGAAAGTTACTGTTGCAGATGAAGTAGAATTTACTCACTTCCTCTGTATTTGAAGTAGTTTTCCTTTCCATACAGCAGCAATGAAATAGCTAACAGAGATAGATACTGGAAAGGGATAAATAGCTTCTCAGGCTATTGTTAATACAGACAGCTTCCCTATATATATACCTCCTACTCATGCATTAAAAACACATCCATTTATTTACAAAAATTGTTGAAATAATCATTGCATCTTGTTGCTACAACTCTGTGGCTAACACTGCAGTCTAAAGCTTATTTGTCTACATCCATTCTTTCAACAGGCATCTTCAGAAAACTGTTCTGTCTGCCAAAGCGAGGCAAATTGCCTCACCATGTAGGACAGTAATTCCTAACTCAGACCACAGTCTGAAAATTGAAGACTCGCATATACGCTTGATGTTCAAACGTTTATTTTGCCCTAATGGAATTTCTTGTGCTTTGATTTAGAAAGTAATCCCTCTCCTGCATAAATACTTGTACATTTGAAATTTTTAACTGTGTCCAATAAAAAGAAGATAGTAATAGCAAATATATACCTAAAAAGCCTCAAATACACTAGCTTACGTGGCATTCAGCATATTGTTGAATGTATCACATTAACTGCTTTCATAAAATAGATCTGAGATATAGGGAAGAACAAAAAAAATGCCACCGGTGGTGGTCATTAAAGAATTGATAGGTCATGTGTGCCATCAGCTGGATCTCTCTGAAATGGAAATCTGACCCAAGAGTTTCAGCAGGTACGCGAAATGTTTGGAGTTATATAGCCAGGCGAAAATAAAAGGACAAAACAGCCAACAAAACAACCACCAAACAAAACCAACCAACCAAACAATAACACACCAAAACCACAAAATATCCTTTAAGGGGTTTAAATGTTATAATCGCTGGGAATCACTGATGCCCAAGGAAATGCCAAGGACAGACTAAAACTTTTGCTAATACAGATTTCAAAGTCTGAACGAGATGCATTTTCCTGAACGAGAATCTACGTGTCTGAAGTCAGATTCTGCTCTTCCTTGCATGCACAAGAAAACCTATATGGTACCAGCAGGCCTGTTTATATCCACATCACTGAAATCAGAACCTGGTTTGATGCATTTAAAATAATTGAATTTATCACTAATGTCTTTCTTTGCCTGTTACAAAGACTGCATTTTTTAACCTCATTTCTGTGAGTGCATTACCAAAGACATTACAAATACAAGATCTCTCAGAGGGCCATCTGTGGAACCAGACACTATCCAAAGAGGATAGGAAAATCCTGCAGTTCCAGGATTGTTTACACAGTGTAATTAACAGCAATGCTAAGATTTTTCCTATTTAAACTCAGAAGCAATACAAGAGCAGCATAACAATATCCATACCACACCAGGGGTTTTCAGTGCTGCTAACGGGGGGCCAGAGCACTCCCGGTCCTCACTTCTAGCTGGTAGCCACTGTCTTTGAGCACAGAATGTGAGAAGTCACCAACTTCCACCTAAGAACTCCAAAAGCCCAGGTAAAGGAAAACAGAACAGACAACCCAATATACCTGTAAGTTTGGAAAGAGCAGTGGCTCAAGCTAGGTACGAAAAAGGGTTCACAGGCCACCCACCTTGCAGGCCTATCTTCTGCGCTACAGCACAAGGGGGAAAGCCACCTTCCTCCCTTTCTGCAAAAGTGGGCTTGGAGCACGCCAGACAGCAGGAGGTGCTAGAGCTTTCCCTACCTTTCTAACATGACAACTGATTTATGAAGACAAGAGAATACTTAGTTTTGAAGGGGCTGAGAAAGCTGGAGCAAACATTCCCACCAATCCTAGGCTCCTAGTTTAGGAGGCAAGTCTTCCTGTGCCTCCACCATAGCTGCTGAAGAGAAAGAGACCCCCTGAGAGGACACTGGAGAGCAGCAAAATTAGATGACAGGTGAGATTTGCTGCAGAGTTGACCCTGTGTCCTCCATTGGCTACTGAAAGATGTTGGAGAGCTCAGCCTCAGGCGAAGTGTAAAATAGGCCGAGGTGTGTAGTCGTGCTCTTACGGACACCTCTTCCTCTGCAGCTCTCCACTGGAGCGCATTCCCTCCTGCGCTGCCGGAACGCAGCTTCTTACCAGATCAGAACACGTGCCTCTCTGTTGTGGTGCCTTTTTCAGTTAAGCATGCCGGCCAGAAACTTAGGTGCTGTAATTAGAAACTTTCCAAATCATACTTAGTAATAGTGATTCTGAACATCACCTAGCACTTATTGATTAGTCAGTAACATACTCAATCATTAATTCACTACCTTATAATCAGGTTCCCTTTCAGAACCTTTCAAAATTTGAGTAACTATTGATTCTGCCGTACTCTGATTAAAATTCAAAGTGAAAAATATGAGAGATGTAATATTTTTAAAACCGATTTTTTTTTAACATCAGATTAATTCTATAAAGAAAACAACACATGTCTAGTGCTAAAAGGAACAGAAATTACCTACAGGCATACTGTAACTGTGAATTAATCGTACCTGAATGAAGACAAGTATGTTTTAACCTAGGTATTTAGCCTTTAGAAAAATAGTTTAATCCAGTATTTTGTGTATTTAAACTTATTAACTTCACTTCTATGAAACTCTAAGGACTGTGGAAATTTCATTAAGACCGAAAAGGACTATTTTTTCTAAAATGTAGTACAAAGTTTATTGGATGACTTCAGGTTTTAAGGTTTTTCTTAAAATCTTACCAGTTGTTCAGATGATAGTATCTGACACAGGAATTGGCCATATCACTACAGAGCAGAAGACAGTTGTGGAAACGGTAACAAGTGGTTGAAAGTAGTTCTGTTGCCACCCACCACTCAAAAATATTGTTTTACTTCACAAATGACCAAATAAGAATGAAATTTTTTGTTTGTCTTCTGGTGTGGCTGCCTTCAGGGTTCACAGTTTCAATCCTTTCATGAAACAGCACGAAAATTCAGTCTCACATGGCAAGATTCCCTGGCAGGGTAATTCATCCGTAAGCCAACGCTTAAGGAAAAAAAAACACCACCACCAACACAAAAAAAAAAAAATTAAAATTTAAAAAAATTCAAAAGGTCTCAAAGAAACAAACAAAACAGAAAACTCTTAAATCAGGTATGCTCTTTCTTGTAAGAAAATGAAACGCAGCATGGTGACATATGAACATCTGACTTAGTTTCCTTTTTTTCCCCAAACAACAGAAAAAAAATAACCCTTTCAAACATATCTATATAACATATTACAGAATATCAACAGGCTTGACAGTTTGAAATAGCCAACTACACAACACAAAATTTGCACATCTCTTGCTGGCAATCCTATTTGTTCATAATCCTCAACTGCCACATAACCCCCCCCGTCCCTACACACAGTCTCCTGCAGGTTATGATCAGAATACGTTACACGAAGGATCTCAGCCAGGGAAGGCCTGCAGTGCTCTCACTGGATTGGAATACCAGGGACAGAGAGTTGGTGCTCGGGTGCAGACGGGGTTGCACAAACAGGAAGGAGCCGTGGTACCGTGGCTTTGGAAGGCTCCAGGCACAGGCAACAGGCATCTCATAGGTCATAGCAAGACCCTGGAGCCTGGCTTTCCAGAGGTCCAGAAGCAAGTGTGCTGTCAGCGTGTAAGGTCAGCCGCCTTCTAACTACACCTCCCACATACATGCTACTTCATGCAGCTTACCCTAGGGCTAAATACACCAGACCATCGACAAAAAGAGCAGGTCCTCCTACCCCCATCAGCAGCATCTGACTCAGTTTGTATGAGTGGAAGACCCCGAAGTCACACAGCCCTCCCCATTCTGCACTGGACCGCATCCAGCCCTGCCTCCTCCCCCCAGCCCCAAACAGGAACACGGCTGTCATTACCTATTACCAGCCAATAGCAGCCATCAGCAGGTAACATCATTACCAGCAGGCACTTGAAATGCTCTGAATTTACACTGGAACATACCTAGTTTGTGCAGCTAAATGAACTTTTCTCATCAGTTGTATCATGTCTCCCACCACACAAAATGGGATACCATTTATTCCCAGCACTGTAAGCTTTGCTGAACCCAGACAGCGCACCACTTCTGTAACAATCCTAAAAGAAGAATATTATCCACGTTCAGTTGAATCTATGATACTTTAGTCTTTAAGTCTG
The DNA here is from genome assembly GCA_013396935.1 of Baryphthengus martii. NCBI lineage: Eukaryota > Metazoa > Chordata > Aves > Coraciiformes > Momotidae > Baryphthengus > Baryphthengus martii. The sequence goes on from VWZK01001573.1 coordinate 7,012, forward strand.
AGTCACAAAAGAGAAGAAAACTAAGGAGTAAATAAAACTGTGACCAATAAACATAAAACTTTTCTAATTCCAATCATTCATACAAACTGCTTTTGCATTAACAGATCAAAATCAATATAATTGACTCTTGTTCCATAAAACCATTTGTTTTGCTTTTCTTTGCTCTCTCATACACTAAGAAGTAAACTTACAATGCATTAAGAAATTTCAGATAACTAGCTCTGTCAATACAGCATGAAGGATGAGGAAAAAGTGAGTAGAAGAGCAATATATTTTTCACAAAGTATTGGATACCATGAACAAGTTAATGATGTCTGCAAGGGAGAAAATGTGGAGACCAAAAGTTTTCAAGTTGCTGAGTGATAATAATGGTGCCATCTATTGTGCATCCATCACACTGTAGCGCTTGACACGTATTTTGGACTGTTTTCATGCATTTTCTTTATGATGATTAATAGTGGCATTGTAGCCTCTGTAATAGCAGCCCATCACACAGAGAAAGGTGTACTACATTAAATTCAGATGGTAACAACTTTGATCTCAGACACACATGGAGAAAATACTGAAAGTTTAGGGGAAAAAAAAAAAAACAACAAAACAAAACTCAGAGAAATACTCTTTTCTAAGATGAAGGTCCACAACAAACAAAGGATGAGGGACAAAACGCACTGCTTCAACACAAGTGCCCTTCCGAAGCATCCAGTACTCAGATTTCTTTTCCCGACTCTACAGTTACGTCAGAAAGCGGTGAGGTTTAAGATGCATTTTCTTTTGTATATTTGAAGGACAAAAGGAGGTACCACACTAGCTCAGATAATTAAATTGCTGTAAAAGGAAAGACTAAAAGGGGATGTGTGTCACCTGCCTGCCTCTCACATCCTAGACATGCTCCTGTGGTCTCTTTTACCTCCTAATACAAATCAGAAGCGCACAGAAGTGGACATACCTTACATTTGTTTCTCCCGGACCCTTAAATATCTCTTCCCATTTTTTAGTGAAGAGAGGAAGGAAAGTTAGCATAGACACACTCCACCAGGGCCTTTTGGTCTGCCAAGACTGGAAGCAGAGTTTCCAAACCCCCTAAGGCGACCAAAGCAGCGTAAAAATGTTCCAGAGTAAGCATGCTTGTGCCGACACATTTTAGCCTGCTGCCTAGGAGGATCAAGGCAGTTACTATGGCTCAGCTAACAAGCTCTAACCCTAACTCCATCTCTTCAGAGGTGGAATTTAACAGCGGAATTTTCAAGGTGCGCTCTTTGCTCTGACTCCACAAGAAAAAAAGAAGCGGAAAAAAAAAAAAAAACTACTCCCATCAGAAGAGCTGGCATAACAACTACCTGCACGAGTGCCATAATGTATATTTAATGAGTGGAAATGACTCTGAAATACCTGAGCACATCATACACAAACAGGAATGGTAAATTGCTGCTAGAACTTTCTCAGGAACCTGTGCAGTCCCACGTACTCCCGGGAGTGAAGCAGCAGAACCATGCTACACCTTCCCCAGCGTGGGAGCAGGGCTGCAGAAATCAATTATTCGGTCTCTTGCAGCAGTCAGCAGACTTGCAAGTGTTGACAGAGAGGATCTAAGGGATCGGAGGTGACAGTCCGATTTGTGGATCAGCTCATGTGTGTACAAGCAGCACAGTGAAGTCTGAGCAGGCTCATGAGACCTCCACCTTTCCTAACTGCCAACATAAGAATAAAGAAGTCCCAGTTGTGCTATCTGATGTACACACGATTTCCAAATGTGCCTGAGAACAAGTTTAGTCCCTACTGGCTTTTGCTTTTCTTTGGTACAGTTACAAATGTACATAACAATATTATTCAGAACTGTTTAGAAAAACTGAATTATCCAAAAGTTGATCTATTGAATAGAGTCCAGTGAGGCATCACCTAGTGTAGATATCTGATTATGATGTAATAAATTACAGTAACGTTTATATTACATATTTTTATATTATTATCACTATCAAGGAATATTTCCATAGTTATCGTAAATCCCCTCCTGCCTAACCTAAAACAATCTTGGAGGACTTGAGACAAAATGCCAAGAAGAATAGGAAAGGTCAAAAATTCATCTAGGTTTTTCTGAGTGGGAGTACCAACAGAGATAGGAACAGCTGCTTAGTTTTTTTATCCAGTTACACTGAGTATCTACACTCCAAGTAGCCATAAACCCCCAGATGAATGAGATAGTTAATGTTCCACCCATACCAGTAATCATACCTTCATATATTCAGAGAGTGTGTAATTTACCAAAAAGTGTTCTGAAAGTAGTCCAGTACTTTTTAATATTTACTAGAATTTCACTTATATCCCTTTTAAAGGGTTTCTCCAGAGTTTAGGTGTCCGGGCTTATATAGGATCAAAAGCATGAGAGCTAGGAAATTTTAAAATCCTCAGGAAATTCTTTGAATCACTTTCCTATGCATAACAATGTTGTGTATAGTGACTTCAAAGACCTGATCCACCAGGGCTAAAAACACCTAACTCTGAGGGCAGTTGCTTGCCATCTGTGGTCTGAAAAGGTCTTTATTCCGACCAAGCTTCCTGAGAATGTGTCACCTTTAATCCATCATCCATTCAGTGTTTTATATCACTGATTCCAGGTTCTATCTCGCATATTTCTGTGACAGAAATTTCTTGTTTATGGAGTGAACAGGGAAGGAAAAGCTTCTGCAGTCATTGGTTTAGATTTATTGCTGTGTGGCCTTTATCTTTGGTTTAAAAGAAAAACTTTAGCATTCTTGGAGGTCTTGGGTTTTGGAAGCTGTCCCAATGAAGAAAGCAAAGCTATTTCCACATCGTGTTTTAAAATAGGTAAAAAAAAAAGGAGAAATCATTACACAGCACAGTTTACTGTGAATGTAACATTCTATTTTCCCCCTAGCCAAGAGCATGATGCCTTCCAGAGGCCCAGCCACAACTCCCAACCAAACCTCATGAAGTTGTGAGGTGCCAAACTGAGCTGATGAAGAAATTCTGCTGCCTGAGAAGCAGGAGAGCAGATAAAAGAAAAATCAATGTCTGAGCATCAGTACGGTGTAATAAAAGCAATATCTCATTTTGACACCTTGACTGAGGGTGTGTTTTTTTGGACAAAGACTACCATTATTTTCCTTCTTTCACCCAATTTTAACCCATGATACCAAGTTCTGCTTTCCTGCAGTGTCCCGTATAGTTGACTTCTGCTTCTGCTCCAATTGTAGCCAAATGGCTTGTTTCTTTTGTAAAAGTTACTGCTGTTCTGTGTTTTCTGCAGACTTTTCCCTCACTTACAGTAAGCTAAATATGCATTAGTAGGATATCAGAGACTAATTAAATATTGTGGCTGTGATACTCGGATAAACAGATATTCAGACTCCAGGGTTTCTCCCCTCCACCCACCCAACGGTGCAGACTGCTTTCTCCTTCTCACAAAATACTTCATCAGTAGAGACTTCATAAGTGATCCCTTGTGGTTCTTTATAATTTCTAGCCAACTCTGCAACAGGTTCTCCACCTTCAACATTTAAAGGCAAAGCCCTTGAGCTGAAAGCACTTCTAAGTTTTTTCAATGAGCTGAACGCATGGATAAAGATTTAATCTGATGTCAATTCCCCACATTCATTAAGCTCAGTTGTTCCGCAGAAAACCCACATATTCCAAGGGAATTGATGTCAGATAAACCACTTCTCCACTGCTTAGATAACTGACAAAGGAAAACAGTTCAAAACATTCTTTAAACAGATGACTCAGCTTCCAGTTTTGTAGGCAGGTTAGGCAATTTCAATGGGTTCTTGTGGAAAAGCCTGATGACCTCTTGCAGTTGGGAAACTTAATTTTAGCATAAACAAGAAGTAGTCAATGAAGGACAAAGGAAGGTAATAATACCCACCTAGTACTTGAACCTGTACAAAAATTTACATCAGAAAATTAAATCTGATCCTACTATAGCTTAGTGAAAAATGAAATGGCTTTCATCCATGAAGTTCTTTCTTTTCCTATCATTTCTGTATGACTGGATGTAGGAGTAGTGGGACTTTTAAATATTTACTCTAATGTTTGTTTATAACCTGCTTAATTTAGGAACTCTGCAATAAAGAAATCCTCAGTATAAACTCTTTGTATCTGTTGATTTCAAGAGCTCCGCTGACATCAGCACAGACTTTCTCATTCATTCTGAAGTCAGAGAAAAATGTGCAACTGAAATTCCCAACTACTCAGAGAAGAAGCACACCATAGTAATCTATTAGAGGCTCGAGCAATACACAGATCAGGTGGTAGTCCTCTGCATACACATAAACGTAATTTAAGAGAGGAAAAAAAAAAATGCATATTTACACTCAATTTCTATACATATTAACTAGAAAGAAACCTATAAATCTGTTGGTAAGACTGACAACTGTTGTAACCGTTAATATATCAATATTCGTATGAAAAATACCATGTCTGTATTAATCATTTTAATTTCTCCAACTGACATTGTTGATAGAATTTTAGATGGGCAAATACAGGTAAAGCTTTCTACTTGCATCAGATTTGAACTCCAATAGAACATACCTACTCATCATCACCTAGCGCGAGACTCAAGGTAAGCGTATTTAACATTTTTTAAAAAACATTTTCTAGGTACTTCCAGCTTACACTCTGTGGAATGACCAAAAGCAATCACTTATGCACTTGCTACCTACAGCTGTATAGAAATGCCAGAGAAATAGTATAACACGTACCAGCTGCAAAGAAGTACCTGAAATGTAATATACAACATGTAACTCCACAATTAATTTCCATTATTAATTTCCCATAACATTACAAATAAAATAGGCTTGATTTTCCAAAAGTATTGTAATTCATTAAATATATATATCACAGGTTAAATCTCAAACAAGTGACCCAGTATCAACAACTTTAAATAACAAGCCCTATCTGCAGCTAGCAGGATAGCTATTTTCCCTGATTTACAGCTGGTACCCTGGGTATTCTTGACCCGAAGGGGTTTTTTGCAATGTAATTATAGGCTATTTTTGCAATCCTAAAGGCCTATATAAGTACTCATCTTAAGTATTGATGTTCTTCTTGATCATAAATTCTTTATGTACACATTTATGTATGCCATGGACATACTTTCCCTTATCCAAAGTTACGAAAACTGCAAAAGGCCGGCCTCCTGCTTAAATTTATAAGCTTGGGTTTTCTTTGGTGCAGCATGCCTCTGGTGAAGTACCAGCAAACTAATTTCCATTTGTATTACTTCTCCCAAAGCTAACTGCAATTATGTTGTAGCCTTTTTCTTACTATTAACATCAAGAACACTGAATATATTATGCTAGTTTCAAATCAAGATAGGAAGCTTGTAATTTCCAATTTACACACTACACTCTAATACCTTCTATAAACTAAACTGCTTTGTATGTTGTAACCCATCATTTGAAATAAAATACTTTGGCATCTTTATGCACTAAATTCTAGGTAAAAGAGGCTGAATGAGCAAAACTCCTATGCCTTTTCTTCACACCAGTACTTTACTGATTCCCTTTACCGATTCCTCCCTTCGCTTTGGCATTAAGATTTTAGAGGGCCGCCCAGAAGCAGCCTAACTGGAAGCAAGGAACGGTTTCGCATCAGGCGTCATCCCCGCTGCCCCGGGATTTGTTTCACCGCTGGGCTCCGCACCCCCCAAATCCCCAACGCTTCCTCAACTCCAGCCGCCCCCCTGCCGCTGCTCCAGCCGCGGCAAAACTTCGGGAAGTTACCTGCCGGGAGACGACTGCCGAGGGAGAACATCGGGCGCCGCGGTGCGGGG
>VWZK01001573.1:13135-77890 GCA_013396935.1 Baryphthengus martii
CGGCACCCGCCCGGCCGGGTGGAGAGAGGTGGGGCGGCATTCGCCGAAGCGGTCCGGCTAAAGTACGCTTTGGGAAAAAAAACCAAACGTGTTCTTGGCGCAAATACTTTGAATGATAGGAAACTGGCCATGCTTCCCTGCAAACTGTTCCACTAATAAATTGTTAGCACCCTTTGAAGGTTGCACGTTATCCGTCCTGGGAATTTGCCAAGTGGCTTCTGCCAGCCATCACCGGTTGAAAATAGGCATCAGGTCACGCTTGCCTGAAGAATCGCTAACATCCTACCAATACACAAAATTTACAACTTATTTCACGTACACTGACTACCTAGCGATCCACTACTACTGGCTGGTAAATATTACTAAACCTACTCTGTAGCTGAGGACATGGGAACAGAGAGATTAAGAAATGATTGAGGTTACACATATAGAGCCAGATCCCTGCATGGCTCCAGAGCTGAGTGCAGCGGGCCTGGGGGATCATTTCCTCTCATGTTCCTCTTCATATGATTTCTTTCCCTCCTCTTTGCTCCCTGGGTATAAGTGTAGTGTCTCAAAGGCACTACAAGCAAGAGATTGGCCATCAACTCTGGAAGCTTTTGTAGACTGCACCCAAGCACTGAAATATGACTTGAGATCTTCCCAAAGTTGCTTTTATGAATGTACTACCTCAATACAAAGCAGCATAGTTTTGTGAGGAAAAAACAAGAAGAACGAGAATAGAACTAGCCCTTTTATGCACACAGAGATGAGTATTAAGTAAGTGGGATAAGAATTCGCATTTTAGGGTCTGTTATGCAAAATAGAGATAATCCACGTTTTGTAGACCTCCGCTAACAAAATTTTCCAGAAATTAAATACTTCCTGTTATCTCCAGAGGTCATGAAACATTAAAGAAGCATTGCATGTCAACAAACGAGCCTCGTTTCAGCACTGTAGAATAAGCACTGCTACAAGAGTGGAGCCAAGTTCATTTGGAAAAAAATAGTGATGTATTACAGTGAGAAAGGAAATTTTCATTACTAATCATTCATATAAAGAGTAAACACTCTGAACTCACTTCTTTCTGGTTGCTGGAAATAGTTTAGACATTGGAAAAAAAAATAAAGGCAGGCTTGAGGAAAGTTCATCAGTGATCAAGACAGACGAGGTAGGCAAGGTGAGTCTTAAAAGCAATACTGCATGACTCTCCAGTTCATCAACATTTATATGGTCTATTTATGTGCATGCCTTTTCTAAATACGTGTACGACATCAGAATACAAATTAGAGCTCTGGAAATGAAAGGGAATATGGAAGGTTGAACAGACACAAATCCTACAGGGAAAAAACCCCTCAAATTTCTAAATAACTACTCAGCTCTGATAGCTCATGCACTTTCTGCCTAATCTTAAAGCAAAGGCTGAATTGTTTTTTTGAACTATGTTTTATTACATATGCAATTATGTATATTATATATTTTAAATGATTTTTATTATATATGCAATTTTTATTATTTAAGCAATTACAGTCTGCTCAAGATGTTTATTGTGTAAAGAATATTCTAAAATGTCGTCTTTTTCTCCTTAGGTTTTTTTAAGCTAACAAATGTTATATGTATACACACACTCTGATACACAAAACCTAATGCCAGGCATGTACAACATTTTGCAAAACGGGAAACAAAAAACAAAAAAAAAAAAAAACCACAAAAAAACCCAACAGAAAAACAACTGAGGAAAGACAGACTTTGAAATCACAGGATCACACAACAGTAACATAAGCTTAGAGAAAGGTTTTCAGAGTAGTAACACGCTGAAGAGCAGATCACACAAGTTTTCCCAACACCAGCGTGAAAGCAGGTGTGCCAATTAGGCTCCTCACAGATTGCACAGCGAAGACACAGGCCTCTTCACTGAAAGTGTCTTGGAGCAGATCCAGTTACTGGTACATGACTATGGATAGGATAGTGTCAAAATCCTGGCTGCTATGGCTTCAGACTCCTAAGTCACCTTGCTATACAGATGGCCTGAGAGATGAAGCATGGAAGAAGAAAGTTAAAATGCTAGTGGCAGAAGTCATGAACCCAATGGGACCAACTGCACCGAGCAATCTATGACATACCCTGCTGTGGCAGAGAAGAGTTTCTTTGCTCCCCTGTGCTAACCACTAATTCCCAGTCAGCAGACTCATTCAGGGCAGTGACCAGTTTGGTATGCTCATTTTACAGGACAATCACAAATATCCCCATGGTTCGTGTCTGGCAGTGCAGTTAGGATTGCTCTAACATGGCATGACCTCTTGGCATCTACGGTCTCAGTGCAGTTTCCACAGGAGAAAATTTTTGCTGAGGTAGTAAAAGAACAATGGCCAAGCAGTTATACTCAGAAATTCTTAGCGATTGAATAATGTTAATAATTTTGATCAGAATTAAAATTACTAGATGAACTGCATATTGTTTTTAAGACAAGGGATCTTCTTTGTTCTCCTCTGCCTTTACTAGAGAGCAGACAGCATCTTCCTACGGTATACAGTAGACAAGTATGGAACAGCAACAATTAAGTTATCTGAGTATGTTCTTAATTATTCATTTCTTTTCTTCTAAGTGCTTTGATTTAAAAATGATGTGATGTATACACGCAAGAACGCAAAAACCTTACACTGGCCACACAGTCAGTACATGATTCTTATCAAGACACTTTACTCGACTACAGGCTCTTCAGTGAAGGAAGAGTTTTGCTGTTGCTGTATCAACTTAATTGTTTTTGGTAATATAACAAGGCATATGATGTAATGTCAATAGACCGCACCTTGTGCGCATTACAGAGCTTTTCCATGCGGATGCTTATCCTCTAGTGACAGCACTAATGATTCCTAATACGTGTACAGGACTAAGAAAGTGACTGCTGTGATAGACACTTAATAAATGGTTAAACAGATTGGTGGGAGAGCCAAGGATAAAATTTAAAATCAAATCTTGGCATTGAACTGATTTTGGCATGACATAAGCAGATGCAAAAGATCTAAACGCAAACATAACAAGAAAAGAAAAAGCCTGAGGGAGAAAGATACCAAAGTAATGCAGCTCTTTGTCCATATGTACAAATTTTATCAGCTTCCCTCCTAAAAATATGCTCCAAGCAGTATCAACTTTATGGTTTGTTCCCAACGGTAATGCAGGCTCAAAACTAATAGTTACTGTACGTTACAATGAATTCCCTTTTCTAGGTGTTTTGGTAAAGGAGTACAAAGTATCGAAGACAAATACCCACATCCAAGTGCGTATTCGCGCTTTCGAACTGATGTTTTTTGAATTATTGCCCAGGAAAAAATCCTCTCTATCAACTAGAGAGAAAAATCTACATTTCTACTATTATCACTCAAATAGCGTTAAGTAGGATGCAAGACACCTTCACACACCCCCCCCCCCCCCCCCCCCCCACTTGCAAACCAGAAATGGAAATACATGAAACAGAGAGAAAGGTAAATAAAATCTAGACAATTATTCCCATTGTGGCCCAGCCACTCAGGACAAGTACTACTTACTGCTCAGCTCTTCTCAGAGAATAAGGGTCTAAATATGATAGGTATCAACAGGCGACTGTTCAGAACAGAAAGTAAATGCTCACCTTTATGTACCAAGTGTGTGCTATGTGGTCTTTTTAAAACACATCTAGTGTATTCAAGAACGTCCTTGTAAAAGTCACCCTAGCTCTGCTGTAAAGTGCTTCTGGACAGGCTGCGGGCAGGTGCGTGTGTGTTTCTGGTTTGGTTTGGGGTTTTTTTGGTTGTTGTTCTGGTTTGTTGTGTTTGTTTGTTTTTAAGACATTAATATTATTGACAGGTAGCTAATGCTATGGACAGGTAGCAAAGAGAGCAGGAGATCACCTCCTGTAGTCAAAATAGGAAGATCAGCAAGAGCTACTGTTTTTCCTCTACATAAACTAACACCTGTCTAATGGTATAAATTGCATAAAGCCTGAACTTCATGTATGAACATCTGGCACACTGAAAGGAATTGGTATTTTGGAAGTGATTTTAGCAGGTTCAGAATTTTATTAGATCATTCGTAGTAGACATGAGGTAGGAATGTGTCAACAGAATGAGAGGAGGGTGGAGAACAGGTCATATACGCAACAACCTCTCTAATTAAACCTATAAAGAAATACATTGAAATCACTACCACCACTGCTGTGATTCACATTTTCTTTTTAAAAACATGTCTTTCCCCATAGTTAGCCTCAACTTAAACAGATTTACGTTCCACTTGCCCAAAGGTGGAATCCATTGTGAAGGGCATCTGACACGTCTGACAGAAAACTGATGGCACAATTAAGAGCAAACTCCTCATTGTGACATCAGTCACATCAGTACAAAATGAAGTACTGGATTACCAGGATGAACCCCAGCATGAACCAGGTCATTTACCTTTTACCAGTAACTCAGCTTAACAATTAAGACTTTGAATAATCATTTATTTGATTAGAGCTGTGTCAAAAGCAGTTATACTACTAGTAACAGTACTGCTTAATTACAAATATAATCATGCTTTTGAGTGAAAATTAACTCCTAAAATGCTTACGGTGTAGAAGGTAAAGGATTTTGATTACTTTGTACCTAGAATCTGACCCAGAATCTCAGTTTCATAACACCAAACAAATCTCCAATTGATTTTATATCACCATTGATTATTACAACAATGTAAAACTTCATCCAATTGAGTTACAGAGGAGAGAAGAGGAAAAAATCTATCAAAAAGATACAGAAGCATCAATCAAAGATGCATTTAGAGTAAATGGACAATGCACTTTTTTTTTTTTTAAACTTGTAATTGTATTCAAGGGAATGACATTTAGCAGCCATTGACTGCAGGTTATTGAAGTATTCTGTGACCTTGGCTCCACTTCCAAATGGAAAGCAAAACCACAAACAAAACTGCAGGGAATAACGAAATCAAATTTTGGTCTCAATTACATTGTTTTGAAAATGGCCAATGGTAAGATAATGATCTTAATTAGTCTCACAGCTACCAATTTTGGAATCGGTGCTTAACCAAAACCCACATGTTGAATAACCCCATAATCTGTAAATGGACAGAGTTTGCATGCATGAGGGAATCCGTACATACTTACTAGAGCAGCCTAACTGCTTCGGTAAGAGCATGAATTTCTTGCCAAAACACTTGTACCGATATACCTCTTGTCTTGTATAAGCCTAACAAATACACAAGCAACATCTTAAAGGTTATTTCTTACTACACAAGACTAAGCTATGGTGATACAGCTGCAGTCACATTGGATGGGCATTTTCCACCCTGGCATTTAAAACAGGAAGCTTATGTTTAGCAGGAATGCTTTTTTCATTCATGTGCATTTTATAATGCACAATCAGAATCAAAATCCAAATATTTTCTTCTATTTTTTTTTTAATTATTTCATTTCAGAAGGGACAGGAAAGGGCAGAAGTTGAAAGCCAGCCCCCCAAGTTCCAGTTTATTTAAGAGTTAGCTATTTACAGCTTGAATCTGTTCGCTGAATTCAGCTGTTAATTCAGGGAGTAGGAAGAGAGGAGAGAGAACAGAAGCTCTTTACCTGACAGCATTCGTTAGAGCAACATTCCTCATTATCGTAATGGGTTCACTTGTCAAATGCCTTTCATACCAAAAGCAAGGCTGCTGAATATGAAGTTGAGATTGTAGAAAATTTTTTCCCTATGAAAAGCCACTCTCCACATCACCCTCCCGCTGATGAGCATTAAAAGCATTTTGATGCTTGAGGGAATCTTATTTCCAGGGGGATATCACAGCATCTACCTGTCTTTTGTTGCTTCTGAACACTTTGTTCACAACTTCAAACAATGAGTCAGTATGTAAGATCTCTTTTAGAATTTACTAATAACAAAGATTTAGTTTTATCTCTTTTGACCAGGAGCATTCAAAAAAAACAAGCTCTATTTCTCAAATCCCATTTTCTGAAAGCAGTGAGTTGAAAAGCCTTTGCTCATCTTCAGCAGTAAATTTCCTTTAAAAAAAACAACAACAATTAAAGGTCAGTGCTGTTTTTGTATCAGCCAGTAATCTAATCCTAAAACTACACAGTGGCTAAATTAATATTTGGAAACTTTTTCTGTAACATGAACTAGCAAACAAAAAAAACCCAAACCTCAAACGCTTACTCTACTGCCCCAGAGACAAAAAAAAACTTTGAGCTGCAAAGGAGAAAACAAGCTTTTGGTTCCTTTCAAATGAACATCTCTCCCGTGCCTTCTTCAGGGCATGACTGTCATCAGCGGAGCTGCTGCAGGCTGAGCGACACAGGACGGTGCTGAGGCAAATGCAAGTGGTCACTGCGCTGTCTGGGAGAAAACCTCCGGGCTTCCTCCAGCCGTGGAGGTCACACCGTGCTGGGAAAACACATTGCAGGGAACAGATGGACAGGTGGGGGAAATCAGCACCAACAAGACGGAAGATTGATTCTATGATAGCTCCTAACAAAATTGTTGTTTAGGCAAATATTACAGCCTTCCAGTAGTGGAAGGGGCGTGATTTTAGCCATCACAGTAGAACTGGAAAGATGAAAATACATAAAGAGAAAGGAAAGAAGCCATGCTCTTTCTGATGCTTTGCAGTAAGCGGCACTCACTGAAGGTAATTACTCGCTGGTTATTTGGCAACCCAACTGGAAATGGACTAGGAAAAACAAATCCCTCCAACAACGGTGCTTGGGATTCTGACACATAATGTTTATGACAAACAACATCAACAAAAACCCATCTGATTTTCCACTACCTTCATTTCCAAAGGGGTGTTTTGAAACCTCAGCAGTATCGCTAGGACCAGATTCCCACACAAAAATGCAAGGACAATTAGAAGACTCCATAAGGAGAGGTAAAATAGACTTCTAAAAATACATATATTTCAGACTATTATTAGACTCTCTGCTCACACTTCCAGATACATGAAACCACATTTCTAGGAAATGGAGGTTTATTGGGTTTTCATATTAGGCTGGGGAAGTTGCCTTCCTTCCTTTGGTGCAGGGCAGGTCATGTGCCTATATACCAGCTACCTCCTCTGAAGCACAGGAAAAAATAATGTTTGTATCCTCCACAGACTACCAAAAAAAATAACGATAATATTTTTCTTCGCTGTGAATGAAGAAAACAAACTTCCAGCTGCATTTTAGAGCACTGACAAGTACAGTGCTGTGTATCTCAGCATTGCTTCAGTTTTTTTGGAAAATAAAAACTATAATTATTGCTCCTAGCTTACCCAGTTTAATAAAGAACGAATTTATGAGGCATTTCTGAGGTAATTTTGTTGGCTTTGGAACCATCAAAACACCTGCAACTCAACTGAACCCTTACAGATCTGCAATTGTCTTGGCTGGCACATCATGCGCAGATTTTAAGCGCAATATTCCATTACAGATACCGCAGGCCACCAGCCTGCTTGCAGCACTAAAAATAAGTAGAAACAGCCATTTGAAAGGACAATTAAGATGAGGAAGGGCATACAATGGGGAGTCCAGGGGGGTGTGGGGTGGAAATCTCTCTAAAAAAATGAAACTAGATTTTCAATTATTTTTATCAACAATTTCTAGGTCAAGACAACAAAAAGAATGAGCTAATATATTCAAAGAAACCTCAATTCCTTTTGCTACTGTTCTGTAACAGATGTACTAAAAAAATCATTAATATCTTTCTGAAAGATGGAGAGTTGGAAATACAGCACCACAGTTATTGGTTATGTCCCTTATTAGAAAGACGAGTGATTGCTCCCCGTTTTCTTATTATACATTTTGGAGAAAAAGAAAAAGTTTCAAAAAGGTTAATTCTGGAAAATAGCACACAAAAGTTGAAAAAAAAAAAATCAATAGCAACAAGAATCTAGAGAATAGATTAAAAAAGTCACAAGGGTTGGACCTGTTACTTGTAAATGACAGATGAAAAGCATAAATCGATAGAAAGCTTTGAAGAAGGTACCATAGGAACAGATGAATATATACTCCAGAAAGATTAATATTTTGTATATGGCAGACAAAAGCAATGGAACCAGTCATCGTGAAATGGAAAATAACATCACACCCCATACCACTTTGTAATGACCTTGATAGGAAGAACCTGGCTGCAGAGAAGTTACATCTCACTTAATTAGGCAGGATTCTGTGCAGCTTTGAAAGCATATACTTGATGCTCTGCATTAAATACAGCTTATTACCTGCAAACCACCCATAACTTAACGGCACGTCTCCTTCTGAATTAAAACAAGACCGCAATAAATACTGTAATTTTTATAGTTGTTAATCTTTTTACCAATGGAAGTGCATCAGTGAAAACAACACATTGATACATAATTGGTCAGAAAGCTACCAAATCACATTTTCTGTTAAATGACCATTTAACATTGTTCCTTTTATGCAACATCCCAGAAAGTTTTATGAATTTAACTTCTTCAAATTCCAGAGGGGACTTCTACTACCAAGCATGAACATACTGGTTAGAAGGCTTCGAATAAGAAGGAGACCAGCTCATTCGCTTGCTTTAGATTTGCCCAAGCAATGTACCTTCCATTATATAGCTCAGGAGAAAGTTCCCTAACAACAAGTGATTACTCCTTTATGCAGAGATTTCCTATCATTTTGTTTCTGATTACATTTGTGTTTTATAGCATATACAGCTAGTGTGGAAGAGAAGATTCTGTGTGCTGGTAACAAAGTTTTAAATTGATATAAATTCCAAGGAACAGATCCATCTAACAGGACTCGAGGAAATAGTGATTTTGTTTTCGTTTTTTTCTTAAACTCCTCTTTTAAATATTCCTGTGAGCTCATATTAAAAGATGACAAGCACACACATAGCACCACTCTTCCTGAAAGCTTCCTTCTGCTGCACATCAAAAAGATCTTAAGATGTATGTAAAAACCACATCAACGATTTTGATTTCTGTGCTATAGCATCTTAACCCTCGCCTTGACATTAACAAGCAAAGGCAGTGTGATCTTCTCACCCTCAACCAGTCCGCTGTCAGGACAGGTGTGATTAGACTACTGGACAGGAGGCCTGAACAAGATTGTCCTGAGGTAGATTTTGTCCCATACCACCTATGCTCTGTCTCTACGTAAGGACAGGTGAGCTGGACAGCCACAAATACAGACAACTACCCGGGGATTTCCCAGGTACTGATGATGCATCTAGAAACTTTTAGTCTGGAGCAAACTGCTCTCTGACAGTCCTTGTCTGGCACAGTAGCCTTTCAGAGACTGTGATAATACACTGTAACTTAAGTAGTTTAAATTACCCTGGACAGGGAAGCCTCCGAAAGGTAAACTGAGGACACATGCACCACTGAAAGTACCACGGGGTCACACATGCCTGGCATTATCTGTACTTTCTGAAATCTTAAATGACTTTTTCAAAAACTCCAGTGTGGAGGACGCATGCCATGTATGCGTGACAGTGATACTGTCCTCTTCCTGAGCTTTCCCTTGCTTTGCTGACCTCCTTTTTCTGGCATCTGGCTGTTTTATCCTTGAAGGAAGCAAAATTAATTCCCAGTTCACAGTTTGCTCTGGAGAAAGGGCAGAACATGAGTGAAAAAAAAAAATCAGAGAATGAACGAGAGAACAAATGTTCATCCTCGGCTCTACCCAGCAGCCACTTCGACGTGAATCACTTGTACCTCACAGTCCACTCAGCTTATTTTTGAGAGATTTGAATCTATTCCATGTACTTTTCCTAAAGTAAAGTTTCTGGACAAGCAAAGAGAAGAATCGTAGGATCTTCAGATTTTGCCTTTCCTTCTCATGAATGTAGAGTTATGCCAAATTAAAAATAGAGGAATATTTATGGAAAACTTGTGAAAATAGCCGCAGAGATCCAGATTGAGCAGGGAAAATACAAATACTATTTATCCAGCTCTTTAGTCTACCATGCAAGCTACTCTCACAGCTTCTTTTCATCTTTGAACACTGGCCTATACCTATACTAACATTATCTATAGCTAGTATTCAGCTATAGTGGATAAGACTGCAATATCGCCTCCTCTTGTGCCAAAAATAATTCTGTACTGGCTCAGGCCGTTATCCTACCCTTCCCTTTCACAGCGCAGCGTTTGAGAAGGCATTTTATTCTCCCTTTCCCAACAACTTCTCAGCTGTAGCTTTGACTTATTTTAATCAGGGTTTCTCTCTGACCAAAGGATGGACGCCTCTCTCTTTCAATTAGTTAATGGTTTTCTACTTGCTGCTGCTGCTGTTGTTTCCATCTCACCCGCCATCCTCCTTGACCTCAGAGCAGCTGGCACTCTGAAATTAGATTAGACAGGCTGGTGTGACTCTCTCAACTGCCTAGAAGCCGCTACAGTGGTTTTGCTATTTGTGTTCAAAACCACGTCTGAATTCTCATTTTGTTGTATAAATTGCAGCAACAGTAGGTGCGTACGGATGGACAGGACCATTTCCAACAGAAACGAAAGTATGAAAATAGTACAAAGCAGAAGTAGAGACAGGCACATTTGTTTTTTGAAGCACAAACACATATAAGGCACATCAGCCTTCCCAACGGCTGTATTCGTAACACTGTTCATTCAACATTACCCTAGGAAAGGCTCGACAACAAGAGAGCTACTAATGACAGAATGGTAATATATTCCAGTGATTAGGAATGGTTTATTCTTCAAGATGTTGTGCTGAGTTTATGACTGGTGACGAACTGATCTTTCAATGTCAAGTATGTCACCGTTTTAATGCAAGCACTGCTAGTGTGGGGAAAAAGATTTTACAGAGACACACAAACCTCTAGTTTACTAACTTCTGCCTCTTCTGGAGCAATATTAACTCAGTTTGAGCCAAGTATGTTCTCTAACCCTCACTGCTTATATTTTACAAGAAAAAAAACGAAGTATGTGGGGTTTAGCAGCAAGTACTCGCAGAAAAGGACTTTTCTGCACGTCATTAGCCCAGTTTTGAAAAAGCAGAATGAAGGCCATGCAAGGAAAACATTCTGAAACTACAAGTAGTAAGAGAAACAGAAGGTGAAAACATTGGCTGAAAATGCAACTGAATGGTGCAAGTTTAGCAAGTACCTGTCACTTAGTACAGTGGGTATGGCAGTGTCCGTACCACTTATGCACATTAATCTATTCGTTAAAAAAATCAAAATCAAACCAGCAGTGGATGAAGTAACTTACCTCTCTTATTTGCATCTATCTTCTTACTAGGTGCTGGGAAAAGGAAACCTGTTACTATTCCTTCTAGAAGACATATGATGGCATGTTAAAGCTTCCGTTCCTCCTCTTAAGGAGATGTGCAATTTACATTTTAGACTCCTAGCAACAGTTCCTCTTTCACCCCGATGTCTCTCTGCTATTAAAGCGGGGCAGGATCAAAGAGAGGTATTTGTTAAGCAATTTCTCTACCACTTTCATATTCAGTTTCAGCTCCTTCGACTGACATTTCAGTTTCATATTTATGAGGGTAAAACTTAAACTGTCTGAGCTCTTTCCAAACACTCAGGAACCACCACATCATCCACACCTCGTGTTAATTCTCTTACATTTTGCCAAACAATGAGGAATTCACACCTCAAATTAGTGAGCTGAGCTCTGAACAGTTGATGCAGTTGAATATAGGAAAAGTTTTTGTCAGATTTTTCGACTCAAGAAGCCTGATAGGCTGATTAATCTGAGTCAGAATCCAAATCAATAATGAGGCCTCTATTTCTATCAAGTCATTACTTTCATAATTATATTAATGGATAATCATGGAAATGCTTTTACCAATATAGCACAATGCTTTATGAACACTAAGGATTTCAACCTTACAACAATCCCAAATGACACATGTTATTAAGCCATAAAGTGAAACACAGAGCTGAGTTACAGTGAAAGTTAAAGAAAAAAGAAACAGCCAAACCAAAAACCCCTCCAATAACAGCAGAAGCTGCCACAGAACACACAATTCCTGATAGCTAATCTGCCATTCAAACAGAAATCGATCTGACTAAAAATGAAGAAAAGAAGGGCATTCTTTACTCGTCAGTCCTAGTAGCAATGATATCCACCCAAAAGGCAGAAGTCCAGAAGTTTATATCTATATAAGCAAACAGGCAGAGAATTGATTTTGCTAATTGTTTTCATCCTTCATTGAAATTAAACTCCAAGAAGTCTATTCACTCAGTGGGCTGCAGGACCAAACCACTACTGTCAGGTCATGGTTTCCATACATATCAAATGTGACTTGATGGGAGTCCTTAAACCTCGGTATTACCACACATATCACACGTAGCCTGACAGAGTCCTTACACATCAATGTTTTTTTCACCATGAAAATAAATACATAAATCAACTCTACACCAAGACTCAACTTCATTAAAAGTAACTGTGAAGACTTAACGTTTGGAGTACATTTAGCCACAGCCCCCTTACTCAGAAGTGCTTACACTTAGAAAAGATAGTCTCATTTGAATATATATCACTCTCCAATGGAAAACTGGTATGCCATTAGCTACAGATGTATTACTGCTGGTCTAGGAAACCCTCCTCCTATGCCAACATATTGGTAATATGATGTATTTCAGTGCATTTTGCTGAGTTCAGAGCATTCTGATACTTCCAATTAGTGTTTTGCACTTCCTTTTCAATTCTCTCTCTGCAGTGTATCAAACTTTGTTCATTATATTTCAAGCAGTGGGGCAGATAAATAATGTCTGCCAAGATATACTTTCAATTGAGCTTTGAAAGTGCCTGTTTAAAATTCCTTTTGAATAAATTTTTGTTTTTTTTAAAAAAAAGAAGAAAAGCTTTTTGGCAAGCCATTAATTATCACGCAATTGTTTGAGCTGGAATGTCCCAAGTACAGCATGTAGCACTATAAACATACTTTATGACTAAACAGCAAAAAAGATACTGACCATCTTTCCCACCGCAGAATTTGTTGCACAGTTCTAAACAGAGAACCTACATGTCTTATGTAAAAACAATTTTAGGTACCTTTTTCTGGACTTGCACACTGTTAAAAATCTGTGTGTCTCCTTTAAAAGAAGATGTTTTTACCGTCATAGACAGGATAAGCTGTACTTTGTAACAGTTCCTATCTGTAGCTAATGTTTTACTTTTTATGTGAACATGAAGAATGATCTCTGCAGATAAAACCTAAAAGTATTTAGAAAAACTGGGAGAGGGTACACAGCTGGGACAGCTGACCTGAAGTGGCCAAAGAGCTATTCCATGCCCCGTGACATCGTGGGGTACAGGCAGAAGGGACCAGGGCAGGGGGAATAGGGATGCAGGGAGAGCTGGCTTTGACATGGCCATTGCTCATCCCTCAATGTGTCTAAAAGACGCGTAGATGAGGTGCTTAGGGATTTAGATAAGGGGTGATAAAGGTAAGAGTAGGGTTAGAGGTTGGACCTGATGATCTTATTAAGTCTTTTCCAACCTAGATGATTGTACGATTGCTCAGAGATTGTCCGGACAGCAGTATGCCAGCAGGAGCTGGTTCATGACATTCTTTTTCATCATTTTTTGTTTGTTTTCCCTCCCTATTTCCTTCACCCATTAAACTGTATGTTGAGCCATGAGTTTTTTCACTTTTTCCTTTTCCCATGCTGTCCCCTATGCCATCATGGGGATGGGGAGAGCGAGCGAGCGGCAGTGTGGGTGCTCAGCTGCCGGCTGGGGTCAACCCCAACGCCTGCTAAGCTCCCCTACATATTTTCTCTTCTCCTATATCCTTTCTTGCCTGCCCCACAACATGTTCCTCAGGGCTGGTCAAGGTCCTTGCTTAGAGACAGAATTGAAGGACATCGTGCGGAGAGCAATTCCCTCCTCCCTTAAATTGCCTCACACTACACCACTCAAATAAGTCAAATGTGCTACACAGGACACCGAGCTTTTAATGACACTTAACATTTTACAGCTGGCATCTTACGATATAAGCTGATCTTACTGCCACCTTTTTAGTAAACAGTTTTTAAACTAATGGAATTGTTTCCCTGAGAAAAGCAGTTACCCACTGCTGAATTCACACAATTAGTTTCACTTCCATAAACTGCTATTTCTAGTAAAGACACCCACGGATGAAATCTTCTTCCAGTGTCTGGTTGAAACACAATCCAAATAGTAATTACACAGTATAACACCTTAATCTAGCTAATCTGGGTATTTGTAACAAACTAAGCAGAGCAGAGCAGAGAAGCTGTAGCTATATTAATCTACCTGAGACCTCAGTAGAGGTGCTCAGCCAGGCAAACTTGTAGCTTCACTGATTTTGGCCAGACAAATTCACTGCAAGATGATTGCGGAAAGGGAAACTTCATCTTAAAAATCTCACTGCAGCCACAAGCTATATGAGATGTGCTGACTCTGGTCTCCCATAACACAAAATTACACAATTTAGTCGTCGCATTTGCTTTGTTTGCAAAAATCTTCCTTCTAGATACCACAATCAAAAGGCTAGAGTGACTATTTGCCCTACCTACTTGCCTGTGAAGCTCTCATTAAATTCCTGGCGGAATTATTCAGATATTTGGAGAAAGAATAGGATCGTTGCAGATATTTCAGGCAATATAGTCTGTAACCACTTATTGACACAATATGTCCTAAAAGGTCATTGATTATTACCAACTCTGTCTATTAAAATTCAATTTTATATGACATTTTCAGAAGCGTACTGGGCAATAAATTGCTAGATGGAAAGTGTTTTTCCCAAGAAGAGAAGCTGGCCACAAGGGCAGATATAAAATGCAGACCAGTAAGATTGCAATAAACTAAAGTACACTATCAATCTGCTGAATTAATGCTGGGGGCTTGATCCACTGGTTCGGCCGTAATAGTGATGGCAGTTGTCACAGAAAAAAAACTACAGCACTACCAGGCTTGGTAACTATTACAGTGATAAATATTAACGGACAAGGCCATTCTTGAGAAGTTGATATCTAGCTTATTTCAAGTGGGCCTGAAAAGATAATTTTCCATTGCCCTTTTCTTCCAATGTCTTCTGTCATTAATGGTCACTGCCATAAACGCGGGCCTGAAAAAGAGGTGAAGGCTGTAGCTTCATAGGATTCTTCCCCCACTACCCCACCCTGTAAGAGATCCGCAAATCTGGTTGTTGCTGGCAGCTAGGAACCCTACTGTTTGTGGTTATTATTAACACAGAGAGAATCATTTTTTCAAGAACGGATTACTCAAACAGTCTTTTTGCAATCCGCAGTGATCTCCCACCTCTCTGGCATACTCATGTTTTCCGCCAATTACACAAAGATAGTATCAACTCAGAAAAGCTACTATTTCTGAATCTGATGATTTACAGGAACCACAAAGGTCACGAAACCAAATGTTGTATGACGTTTCATATTTGAGCACTCTGATCTGTAATAGCTACATCTGAATTCGGGAAGAATTACTCCTGTGAGTGGGGCACCAATAACATCTTTCTCCCTCATGGCTTCTCTGGTACCTAGTCAGGATTAAGTTCATCGCGCAGCCTTTCTTTCCCTCGGGGTGAGGTAATACTATTTGCCTCTTCTGAAGCACCTACCGTGACAAAATGCAAAAGCTAAATATTACAGTACCCTTGCTAGCAGAAGAGTTAAATTTCAAAGGAATGGTTGGACTGAGAAACAACATGATATCATAACTTGCATCCTCCTAGGAAACCCAGGTTTCCTACTTCCTACAGGAAAGAAGCACTTAAAAGAATTGTTTATGTTCAATTTGGGCAAGTTTTAACTCTTTGCTATTTTAATTGTGAAAACGCTATTAAGGCCAAATAATAACTATTACACATTTTACTGCTACGGAAACTGTAGCAATGAGGGAGTGAAAAAGCAAAACATCTCCAGCAAATCACTTGTCACTAATGGCAGCATAAATCTGTAGTTACCCAGTTGACTTCAATGAATATACATTTACGCTGCGGTAGCCAAGCATGAAAATTGTCCCAGTGATTTATTCCATAGATGAGAGAGATCTAGGTTGAACTCAATTCCTCACTTAGTAAAAACAGTCTGTAGTTGAAAAAATCCCAGTAATTTGAGATAGAATTCATGTTTGAGGAGCGTTTCCAGAGCAACATTTTTTCAATATTTAGCGGATTGCATTACCACAAAGAGCCAGGTGTAGGCAGCCACCTATGACTTCAAGTGTGCACGTTTCAGAGATGAAACAGTTCTTAGGACTTAGTTGTATTGAATAGTTCTGTCATGGTTCTGAGCCGATTGCTCCTCACATTTTAACAAAGGCTTCAACTTCACGTTGCATAATTGCCCATTATCTGTAACGCGACTTCATACACCAAAAGAAAAGTCATAACCTAAGGGATAGAATTTAAGAAGGAAATGGAATTAATCCAGAAGAAAATTAGCTGGTTACCTTACTGTAATCTGGAGCTACAAATACTTAAAGCACTTTCATCATAGTTACATAGGCATTATAGGTATAAAGAAGACAGAGCCAAACTCCTCTCCGGTGTACCCAGACAAGAGGCATAAGGCACAACAAGTCAAAATACAGGATATTCCACTTCAGTGAAATCCTCAAACTGTGGATTTCGTTTGATTCCTATGAGGTTGTTGCAACTTAGCTACTCTTGATGCAAAGCAGTATTTCAACTTAGGCAGAAGTCAAACCTTGTTAACAAAATCTTTTGTGCACCACAGTTCAACAGTTTGGGCTTTTGTTGTTGTTAAAATAGATCTGTCTTTAGGAAATGAACTCTTGCTCTACAGCTCTTATTCTGCCGCTACAGAGAAACTAGATGAACACTGGCTGTCTGCTATTGGTGGATCACAAGATCAAGGCCATGTATAGGGCACCCTTCACCTCTACCCTAAGAAATGCCTTTTCATTTATTGAATGCGGTTTATTATCTACAGAAAAGCAAATCGGTAAAAGTGTTAGATATTCGCTACTCTAACGAAACCCAAAAGGAGACTTCCTGTCTCTTCCAACACTAGCCTGATCTGAAGCTTATTTTAAAAAATTAAAATAAATGTATTTTCAGTGATTTCTATCACAGCATTAGGGAAGGCTCTCATGTCAGAACACATGAAAAAAATCAGGAAAAAAAACCCACAAGGTAAATTAGATGCTTCCCCTCTCTGCTGACTACAGTCTCCACCCTTCTCAGTAGTTGCACAATAGATGCTCTGTAACAAAGTTCAGAAGAAATTTACATATCCATCTGGATAAAATATAAAATTCATTAACACCTTATCATGTAGATGAAAATTGCAAATTTAGAATCTTTCTTCTGGTGACAAACTGGAGTCTTTTTTTTGTCAGTAGTGTGAATTGATGTTTCCCATCTTGTACTTCAAGTGTTTGGTGGGAAATGTACAATTTGCACTTCAAAGAATCCCTCAGATTAGTCATGTTCTTTGTGGCTGCAGGAAAGTCTTGCAACTGTATCATTAAAGTCAAGAGATTTCCATATATTTAAAGTGACAGGCTTACATTTATTCAGTGCCATAGGAAGTATGGAATTGGAGAAGCATTTCAGCATATTTCAATCTCCGATCTCTTTATTTAATCATATAAACGATGAGCTGGGTGCACATTGCAGTACAAAGTCTCTAGTGTGTGAGTTTACCAAACAGTGTTAAAGCTTGAGACAAAAAAAAAAACAGGCTCCACGGCCCAAACCAATCTTGTCAAAATAATTCCTCCTGCCTTAAGCCATTATTTGGTTGTACAATTTGGCTTTTAAATCCAAGTGGCACGAGACCAAACCCTGGCAACTTTACTGATTCAGTGTTCCTGCTGGAGAACATCCCGTCACAAAGATCTCGTGTGAGAGGCCATCAGAGCACCCATCAAATCCTGCAAGAACCAAAAATTATTTCTGCTACTCCTGTGTTCGGAAGCAGCTCTGCAATTGCATGGAGGCACAGAAACGTTCTTGATTCATAAGATTCTACATCTAAAGAGTGAGATAATCTATCTCTGTGCAGGATTGATTATTCCTTCTTTTGTGAAGAAATAATCTATCCTGCGTACAGATTATTTCTTCACAAAAGGACTTGGAAAGTGAACGTGCCATAAAGCACTATCACAGCAAGTAGCTGAGAAGGCCTCGCCGTCACTGATAATTCTCTGCCAGGCTGTTCACACCTTGAGATGTGCTGTTCCCAGCACCGGCGCACTGATGCCTCACGGCAGGAACTACCTCTCTCCTATCAGCTATGGGCGTAAGGGGCTGAGGGAGCTGTTCATCACCTGCCAGCTGACATGAGACATCTCCCTACATGAGAATATCTTCAAAAAACAACAATCAAGGCATTGCTACGTATGAACCAGGCTGAGTATGTCTCCCTGAAATTATCAAGTCCTTGAGAACATTATTTGTAAGGAGTCTGTGGCACTGCAGTTCATGGGAACAGTATAAAACATGGTGGATAAAACTGTGTGAGACAACATGTCATGCCCTCCCTCCCCAACCAGTCACCGCCTCCAGCAAGACCAGAGAGGCCAGGGAAGGCAATGGAGCACTCCTCAGACACCGCTGCATGCCCTGGCCCAGTTGGGAAGACAGCTGCTGGAAGGGGACAGCGTCAGGGTGAGGGTGATGCCCTGTCCAGCGAGGCCCAGGGACAGACAGGGGCAGGGGTAACGGCAGCCCCCAAGGCGCTTCAGGTCCAGACACTCATTTTTTGAAACCAGCTGGTGTATAGAATTTTATTAGGCTTTTAAGGCTTTGATTCTGCGTTGTCTGCATCAGCTTAACAACACCGTACTCCCCATCACAGCACTCAATTAGCAGAGGTGGTGAGGAACTGCAGAGCTCTTTTGGCAGCTCCGCAGGGCTGGTTAGAGTCCAGCCACTCTCTCCTCTGAGGTAGGAACGGCTACAGGCCCGATTTCCCCATCACCAGTGTTGATTAACTGTCTCCTCATCAAAACTGCAATCGGAGGTACACCAGCAGTAGAATAGAACTAACTCCAAGTGACTATCTGTAATCACTAGAGAATGGTGAAGTGTTTTGAGGAATAAGTTTGTCTCAGGGAGGTCACGTATGTTAACAGTATGTCCAGACACATTTTAAGTTTGATCACCACGGAAAGCAGAGAATGCAGAAGAATCTTTCGAGGTCTTAATTTAAAATCAAGTCTGACACAGCTTCATCTAACTCCAAAATGTTGATTTTATTTGTAATGAGAAAAAAAAAAAGCAGACTTCTCTGAAAGTTCTAGTACTAAAACATGGTCAGCTAAAAGTGATTGTTAGAGATAAAAGAAATGATATGGAGAATTCTTTAATAGATAAAAGTTTTTTCATAAGGAACTTCATCTTCTATACTTCTATATTCCCCATCACTAAAGAGCAAGTGCTTCACAAGCTTCAGTGCATTTCTAACATTTCTAGGAGGTAGAGAAAAACCATTACTTTTCATTTTAGAGATGGAGAGCTGAGGTAGAGGAAGGGGACCACTTTGACTACAGCTATCGGTTTGAATCTTCTTTTCTGGATTCCCAAGTCACTGCCCAAAATTCTGGAAAATACTTTCTACCACTAGCATTTTTTTCCCCTGATTATGGATAGTCCTAGGTAGAAGTACTGATAACATTACGCCAAAAAGAAGGCAGGGTGCTCTTGCCTCCTTCCTTGTGGGACCAATACTAAGATCCCCCTGTTCCTTAAAAAGACCAGAAGATAATTAATAATTTAGTTAATACTACATTAACTCCTGAGCTGCTTCCAGGAGTTTCTGCTCCTTTTTATCCTAGCCTAGAGCAGAAAAACCTAGTCTGGAAATTTTGGCATCTGAAGCGGTTCCCAAGCCAAAAAACACCAGCAATGAGAGAGTAATAGGGCACCTCTTGATCATGCTTTTGATTTAGCTGGCTAGAGCAACTGCTGGACACAGGGATATAGGACTAGAAGGGGGTTCACAGACAAGGTGATACCCCAGGTATAAGCACTGCTCAATCAGACAAATGACCACCAAAGCCTTGCTATAGGCCTACACAGGTTAACAGAGGCCTATGCTTTAGCATGGGCTGACAGAGAAACCTGTCACCATATGCAGCGCAAATGTCTGTTTTGTCGATAACTGCACCTCTGCAGATTCTTTTGTTAGAATATAGGTATATTACTTATACACCTGATATACCTAGGTATGTTATTAGCTGCTGAAATAAAGTTATGTCTCAAAACTACTGTATGAAAGTAGCACAAGGACCTGAAACTAGAATGTCATGCTTTCCCCAAAGACAAACAGCTTCTATAATAATGCATTAACAGGCCATATGAAGATAAAGGGAGACAGTATGGAGGCACCCTGGCCCTAATGCTACAAACCACAATAGTCCCTTTGCAGGGGAGACAGAAAATACAGCACCTTTCTCTTCTCCTTGAAGGGACAGCACCTGGCCTATGATTTGACTCAGTCAAATCAGTGAGCACGTACATTAACTCACAAAAGGAGGCAAGCAGCTTACATCTTACTGCCTCTAGCTACACACACATATATCTACATGCTTATTAGCAAACACCTTTAGTGGCCTTGCCTCTTTTCCTTGCAGTCATCTTGCTCCCGTAACTCAACAGCTCTTGCAACAGTAGGTGCCTCGGCATCTCTAAATCACATTATTTTTAGGCTGCCAACAGGTGTCAGTATGAAGAAGGAACTAAGTCAATGGAGACTCGCTCTGTAGGATTCGCCACAAAATCATCCTAGGGAGCAGCCTGTAGAAAATGCTACAAACCCTTAGTTACTTATGGCCTTAAGACAGTAGGGCCGTGGAAACACCTGTATCAAAGGAAATGTGACACCAGTAGGAAGGAGACTCTGAGTATGTCCCCAAGATGTTGCTTGCTTGGTTGTTTTTTTTTCCCTTGAGCTTCTGTAAACAATCTTTAAGTCCTTGTTCCTTTCAAACACACACTAGTTCATTTCAAAACAGAGTCTTTTCCTCTATAGACAAAAACAAAACAAGATGATACAAATGAATCATTGCTGATTTTTCCACTGCCTTTTCCTGCAGCACTTTCTATCGAATGCGTATTTATAGTGTATCTGCACAGATTATATTTTTCCTACACTCTCAAATTCTGAACTCTCCTCCATCTCTACTAATTCTTTATCATCTATTCTTGTCTGTAGGTTAAAATATTTAATTTTTTAAAAGTCTTTCTATCTACTAGATAAAACAAACATATAAATTTAATGGATCAAACCACTTCTGATTGATAGGAAATTCTTTAGTTAATCCGTTTATGTTCATAATACTGCTTAAGAATTCTTCATACAAGTGGATGTAATCAGAGCTAGTCATTGCTGCACTGAAAACTTTAGTACTTCAGCTTCAAAAAAAAATGATTATAATCATCAGTCTCTTGGAATTTGTTTTATATTTTATGCTCCTTTTGTTTTAACACTCTGTATGGCTCTAATAAGATAAAAGGAATGCCTACTTGAAGAAAAAAAATGTTTTCTGCTTTCTTCCTCTTTCAGAAATGAAAACTCCTCCAATGTATTACAGATAATTGAAAAATGAAAATGTCTTCATTTTTAACTTGAAAAAAACCCAAACTCTTGCAGAGCAGTTCAGTCTGGGAACTCTGAGAGGTAAGAAGAGCTGTTGTGCGGCATTCAGATAGGGCCCTTTCCAGTGGTTTGCAATCAGACAAAATTGCTACTCATTTTAATAGGACATTTGTAGAAGGGTAGAGTAAGTACTTTGATACTGAAAACTTTCACATATGAAAGCATGGACATGGGAATGGAGGTCATTTGTTTAACGAGCAAAGCACCTAATAAAGAATCCAACTGAAAAGAGTGAAAGTTTGGGAGAAGTAGACCTACTGTCCCACCTACCAGCTGTAGTGCCCTGTGTTAGGAAAAGTGTGATGAGACCCTAAGTCCTATAGATAACCCAATTATCTTAATAGGTAACCCAACCCATCATAGGTACTTGGACAATAGCGAACTGGAAAATTCTGAGATCACTGCTGAATGCTCTTATTTACTTACACATGTAGCTCTATTGTAACAGTTTCCTTGCTGAAAAATTGTTTAAAATAAACAACAATTTCTTTATAATTGTATTGGTTTCCTACAGATTTTTTTTTTTAATTGAAATTTGCTGTTAAAAAGTTTTCTAATTTGATTCAGAAAATGCTAAAATGTCACGGTAGACAAATAGGGTTTTTTTTTGGTTTTGGTTTTTTTTCTGGGTTTATGTTCTTTTCCTACATTGCATCAGCGTAGCAATAACTTCTACTGACATGTCATAATAACTGAAATATTCTGTTACTCAGATTCTCTTTCTAAAACCAACATGAATAACTGAATGTTATCTATGGATGAAGAAAAAAAAATTGTGAAAATATTCAGGATAGCCA
Organism: Baryphthengus martii; assembly: GCA_013396935.1. Classification (NCBI taxonomy): domain Eukaryota; kingdom Metazoa; phylum Chordata; class Aves; order Coraciiformes; family Momotidae; genus Baryphthengus; species Baryphthengus martii. Next base: position 35,460 of record VWZK01001573.1, read on the forward strand.
CCTCCAAAGATAAGATTTATTATATTCTTTGGAAATATGCCTCCTGTGTCTGCTGTAATGAAAACACTGCAACAGGCCCATACTCAGGCATCTTTGTATTGATTCACGAAACTCCTGCTATTTACTATCCAGCTGTAATGATCTCAAAGACAACCTAAAATATATGCTAAAGGTGTGCTTAAAAACGTGTCTTCCTTGCAGTAAAACCAGACCATTCTCATATAACTGTTCCATTTAATCTTTCTGGAGTTATCCAACACAACTCTTTGAAAGTCAGTTTATTGAAACATATTTCTGTAATGTGCTGGGTTAAAAATGGTTCGGGTATATCTTTATTTTTCTATCGATCAGTTCACCCCTTTAACAGTGTGCTGACAGAAATTAGAAAGCAATAAATCACAATGAGGGAAGAGGGAAAAAAAAAAAAAGTGGAGACGGGATGTTTCAGACAAGCTTCTCAATTTAAGAAAAGCAGTTGGACTAGAAAGCTGAAGTGCTGAAAAGACTGATCTGCAGAAAGCCTTACTCAACTGGCAAGACTGCAAACTGCTCCAACCACAGCTGGCATTTCTCAGCTCCCAGGAGGCTTCTGGTGCATCCAACAGTCAGTAGAAGGACCGTGAAGCTAGCTAGCTTTGGGACAGGTAACTGATGCTACAGCTGCCAGGGGCTCAACTGAGCCACAATAACTGGGTTTGAGAGTATGCTATGAACTACATCTGGGAATCAAGCGGGGTCTGCAAAAGCTCTCTTCTGCTTTCGGAGATTTTACTTTCAAGCTAGTTTGTTTCTTGATTCAATTCAGCCACGTAGTGAAATCATAGTTTGAGCATTAGGTAGGGATTTCTGCTTCTTTCATTTTTAATTACTCAAAAAAAAAAAAGTGATGCAAGATCTGAATTAAGCCAATCAATGTAGGCACAAGACCGTTTCTCAAGAAAAAAATTTTGTAATCCTACATACGTCTGAATAAGCATGCACCCACAAATCCTCAAAACTCTCAGGATGGAATACTTCACAACATAAGCATACAAAGTAGATAATTACTGGCTTGCTTACTCTTCTTGCTGTTCTGCAATTTTCACTTCACTTTGCCAGAATGCTAGGCAAGAAAATATGAAATAAGGATGACAAAGAAAACAATCCTGAAGTGCCACCCTTAGCAAGTCAAAAGATGTTAAGGATATTTTTAATGATGTGCTCTGAAATGACTGCAATGTCAAAGCACATTAAAAAAAGCCATTATGAAGCGCTGCAGAATAGGCACATAATAGACATTCAAACCCCTAAACTTTGCAATATGCAAGCATATAATTAGGAGACTGCTATATAATAAACACCAATTAAGCCAGAACAATCACAAGGAGAATAACAAAGTGAATACTAAAGCAGGAAAACCAAAGCCATCTGCACACTCAAAAAAATCACGATTTAAAAACAGCCTGTGCATAACTGAATACCTGAAAAACTATTTATTACCAAACTCAGCAGAGGGGAGGAAAGGATGCCATAACAACACTCATATTATAAAATTCTCCAGCTGTGACAAGAATTAATATATAGGCACTATAGGAGAAATTGCTTCACGAAAGACACTACAAAAAAAAAAAAAGAAAAAGAAAAATAAAGAGCACCTACAATCAGTTGTTGAAAATAAGACATTTAGGTCTGCTCACTGCCAATATTGAACCCAAATAGTATTAAACATTACCTCGCTATATTAACAAGAGAAATAGAGCTTATTTTGCCTACGGAGATTTACTGGAAGTCTCCTTTCTGTGCCTCACTTGATCATAGGGATGCAAAACATGGAGAGCAACAGTCTGCATCAATAACAGCTACTGCAACCTTTTTCTAACCAGTATCAAACCATCTCCTACATGTTTCTTTGTATTAATATATCTAATTCCCAATTACCATACTTAAAACAATTACTGCTATAGACATGTCTTATTTTCCCAAACACAGAGTATTCTTGTCTCCTTTATCTGTTAAATAAAGGCCTCATTCTCATGAGAATTTAAATCTAATTTCACAAGGAATTAAATCAGTAGTGAAATTAACATCAGTTGATACCTGGGCTGAAGAAGTACCCAGTGAGTTCTATTTAATACTGCATCTATCACGGGAAACAAAACCTTAACCATTAATGAAACATACGTGGCTTAAATAACGGCTTTTCATAGATGAGGTATTTACAGAACAGTCCTACTCCTGTTTCCTCGAGCATCAGCATTGCAACCTGACAGGCAACCTTGGCCGCCTCTGCAGCCAACAAACCAGTGAATTCCCTTCCTGGAGCTCTGTAAAGTGACAGCACCAGCAATAACACCAAGAAGGAAGAAAAAAGGTAAAAGGGACAAGATGCAAGGAATAGAGTTTAATTAGGCTGCAGCTTCGTTAAATCTGGGATTACTTCCCAGCAGTAAATCATTCTTCCCATGAGTGCCCCAACCTATTTAGGAGGGTACTCATAGCCCACTGACATGGTGACAGCCGTGCAGCCCCTCCTTACCTAAAACTGGAAGGAGAGCTCCTGAGTGTTGTCACCCTTATGGCCTTATAGAGAACAGGTATTTTGATGCCCTCCACCCTCTTCCTGCCAGCCCATTTCCAGCCTGGTTTATCAGATGAGCAAACTCTTGGGGCTCTTCCTCTACTGTGGATACAGGAGGAGAAAAACCAAAGCAGAACAAAACAAAGAAATCTAACCATCTTAGTCTTGTAAAACAGCAACATTTCCCCCACACTTCCTCCCAAGCACCCAGAGCACAACAGTCCACAGCATGACCTGTCAAACACAGTCCTCTTTGGATCAAAGAGGTGGGGAAAGTGAGGAGTGAAGCTGGTCGTTAGCAGCAAGAGAGTGCCAGGGTCAGAAGCAAATGGGTGTAGTTGTTACTCCATCCCCACCACGCATGTGATAGGATTTTTTCCAGCTCTTGGGTGATATTATCAGACAATTATTCTCATCTTCCAGGCAAATGTGCAACAGAACGGTTCAGAAGTGACCTCGCAGAAAACCCCACGCTTAGTTGTTGCATGACATAAATAAAAAGGCAGCCACATAGGGCGCTGCTAGAAGATAACGGCCATAGTCAGAGTAATTGGAGATACTACCTGGGCAAGCAATGTAATCCTAACTCTTTATGTTCCTGTCTCCTCTGGACCCTTCGGAATATTTGCCCTTGTATTGTTTCATTTATCCTTTAACTTTAAATGTTCGAGTTCTGTATTTTTGACAATACATTATTTCCATAAAATGAAAAGTCAGAGAAAATAAAATACTATACTCAACAATATTGATCAGGATAAATTATGCATGACTCACTTTGAATTACTTCTATAACCCAATATTCTCCTCTTGCTAGTGGGAATAAATTAATTATAACATTAGGAGCCATTGTACAAAGGTTAAAAACAGGCATGCACGCATTCAATCTACAGAAAACGAAAAAGTTTAGGTTAATGAAATGTCTGAGGAAAAGAGTCTTATTAATTAGCAAGTTCACAGCATTCTTCACAGCTATATTTTACAGATGCCAAACTGTAATATATTAACGCTGCAGGCAAAAGCTGCATCTCCGTCTAGAGAATCATTTCAAGCTTATTTTATTCAATCTTGGATCTTTATTCTAGTGATTTGTATGCCAAAAAGCACTGTCTCTTCTTCAAAGTCTTGCATGAGACAGAAACCAAGTGCAATGTTTATGGCCCTGTAGCTAATGGGACAAAACTACTGAAAGCTCTAGTTATATTTATTTTTTAGAATGGATTGCATTTTCAAGGTTTCATTGACATGGTACCTGATATAGGTAAGTGTTCATAGATACTTTTTTTTTTTCCCCTTCATTGGCTTTAGATTTGATCTTGACAAAATCTTTTAGTGTTTTTCTGTTTGTTTTTTGTTTGTTTGTTTGTGCGGAGTTTTTTTTGTGGAGTGGGGAGGGCTAATCCAAGCCCACTGCAATCAGCAGCAATCTTTCCACTGACTGTTGAATATTTCAGGGTCTAGTAAACAAACAAACAGAAGTACAGCACCTTGCAAGGTAACAAATTTAGAGCTTTCCACATAATATGCAGAGACAGCATGGAGTGAGGAGTACTGGCATCACCCATCACACTGCTCCAGTCCTTCAATTGGAACCTGAAAGCCATTCCAGAGTAGATACTGTAATAACCCATTTTAAAATCTTTTCAGCCTTTGCTCTTTTCAGAATGTCAGTAATATTAATGTCACTGGGATTGGTTCTGTGAAATGGACACTCCTGCGTAAAGCACAAAGCTTATTCTCTCACTGAGTATCACCTTTAAGAGCCAAGCAGTAAGCTGACATTTGTGGTCTTGTGGGTTTTGCTGGGAAGAAAAAAAAAAAAAAAAAAAACAAATCACTGCCAGTGGGACGTGCAGGAATGAACGAGCTGCCAGACTTGCAGGCAGTTCCAGGCATGGGGACTTCTTGTTCTGTGCTTGAGTGGGAAGGGGAAGGAGGAGCTGCCCGCTGAGCCAAGTTTAGGTGGCATGGCTCCCAGTGAAGAGTGTATCAGTAAAGGGTGTACCAGGGTGGAGAGCAGCACTTACTGCAGGCAGCATTTCTTCAGCTGAAAAACAACTCAGGATCCAGCTCTGACTTTAAAACTCACTCCTCTGAACTAGAATGAACCAGATCTGGCTCAGCCGAGGCTGTAACTATGTCTACAAAGTCCCCGCCTGGACAGGTCCCTTCACAAGCAAACTTCAGAGTTCTTTTCCTAGATAACACTGCACCCAAAGTTCTCCCTCCTTCTCCCTGAGCTCTTTCCACAGCTTGTTTTTTTAAGTATTTTGACTGCCTCTTCATCTGAAAGACTTCCTACATTTTTCTTTATTTCTCTTGCTTTACACTGCTGATCAGGTTGAAGATTTGCAGTATTATTATCTGGCTCCATTCTTGGAGACTTACCACCATTGTCCTTCCAGTAGTTACAATATCCTCAAATCTACAAGCTTCCTCACCTATCCCAATACAGGTGACACAGTCTAGTTAGAGAAATTTAAACAGTAGTGCTTTGATATCAATCAAAATACACAGAGGTAGAGTGGGTAGCAATTAATTTGTTCAGGCAAGGCAGAAGTTCAAAGGGTTACCAGCAGGGATCTGCCAGTTCCCCCGGTGACTGCACTTCATCTACATCACCCTTGCACTACCTGTCCTCTGACAGACAGAGGTTAGGTTCTGTTCAAGTCCTGACACCTATTTGCACGTATTGGATAAAGCCTCTGTTTTTCCTTTTTCAACAGAGATGCTTATCTGCTTATCCCCTGCCCCCTGACCTCTCTGAGCCTCCCCACTCAAACCCCAACAATCTACGATCTTTTTGTGAGGGCTGCTGAACGGTTGCTGAAACTCTTGGCCTTATTTCATCCAATTACATTCCTTTTCTTTCCTCAGTTTATAAAATTTGTTAAAGTATAGATGTAGATACTTCAAAGAAGAACCAGAAATACAGCAAGAACATGGAAAAAAAAAAAAGTTTGTTCAGAGACATTAAAAAAATATACCTTTTTTTGATTTTAGAAGTTAGGGCAGGTGGACCAGATACAATATAAATCAGCACAAGTTCTTCACTTGATAGAGCTATATACTCTATATCATTATATATTATATGCTTCTTATATTTACTTTAAAATTAGTTCTAGTTTAAGACTTTTTTTTTAAAGTATTCTTTCCACACTAAGGACATACAATTTCAAAGTAAATCTGGCAACTTTGCTGACCAGAACAGCCTTGTCTTTTAGTTCAGAAATAAAGGAATACAAAAGTAAGAAATTAAAAAGCATCCACTTTTAAAAATTAGATCCTGCTATCGATAATCCAGGGTGGCCGAGGGATTCTATTGACAAGTTAACAGTAACCTATATGAGGGCTGAAGCTTTTATTACATTCACATACCTAGACAAGCACACAAGTCTATTGCCTCCAATTCAACCAGGCTCAGGAAGAGACAGATCTTTTGAACAGCCAGGCAGAGTCATACTGTTTCTGGAAAATTTCCAATTTATATGTGTCTCTACCAGGATCCCATGTACTTTGCTAGTCAAAACACTGGGAAATATCCAAAATTCAGCTATCTTAAAATACAAGAATATGCGTTATATAGACTACACCACCTTCAAACCATAAGCACAGTTCCTGACACCTTTCATACAACCCCTCTGTTCCTTTAAGGGAAATCAGCTGGAAAGCAAATGCTTTAAGGAGAAAGAATTGTTCTGAACACGAACTGAAAAACTAAAGCCCCATCTGCTCTGCATCCACAGTGAAGATGTCTTGCTATATTATATAGGATTAGGGGTGTGTCTTGGCATCCAACACATGACAACACATGCAACTCATGTTGAACAGTATGCCACGCTATGATTACTTGTCTGCCTTCTCCTTAAGACTTGCTTGAAGGGTGGAAACCACAAACTGTCTCCTTTAAAGCTGAGGACAAGCGCCACAGAGCAAGAGTTCTATTAGTCCCCTTTCCCCCTCCCCGCTCCCTCCCAGAGGAGGATAAAGGGAGATAAGGAAGAAAATGCCTCACTCAAAACTGGAAGTTCAGACTATAACAAATTTAACGAGTAACAGGAGATAAAGATGGAAGAGGAATATGAAGGGCAGAGGGATACAGAACTCTATGCCAAACCTGCTGTCGGATGGCGATGGATTCCACAGAGCAGGCGGGAGCGGGCCCGGCCGGGCCTGAAGAGCGGTGTCAGCAGCAGAGCCCGGGAAGGCAGAGGAAGGCCGTCCTGGAGGAAGGCCGTCCTGCCCTTCCCATCTCCCTTCGGGGAGTGTGGCAGGGAAAAGGCGCCAACTACAGGTGCCGCCTGACCCCTCAGGGTGCTGGGGTTATCAGCTGTTCCCCTCCACACCATCTGTTAACTCTTAAACCACAACACAGACTAAAAGTATCCGTCAGCATGGAGTAGAAGGAGGGGAGGGAGAAGACTGGTGGAGGCATTAGACAGCCTTTGATCTTTTCTTCGGCTGTGTATTTGTTTCTTAACTGGAACAATAGCATAATATGCATATTACACACAAACTAAAGATGTTATGACAGTTTTGAGCACTAAGAAAATCTTTGGCCTTTGAGCAAAAGAAAAAATATTTTATTGCTTGAGACTGCAGTTAGGTAGGCTCCTGGTGAAGTGCTTGCCTAATTCTCAACTTAACCAATCACTTAATCACCTGGACTTTAAGTGCTTTACTGAATCAAGGTCTAAAAACTTCATTAACTGAAGTTGAGTCCTTACTCAGCCAAGTGTCTAAACCTAAACTGCTACTCAAGAAAGTCTTCCAAACCTTAAGGAGATTTGGAGACTTTTTTGACATTTGACATGTATTAAAATAGACTTGGACTTACAGAATTACATCAATGAATATTCAGATGTAAAATTGGTCATTCTTCTGATTTCACCTCCTTCATTCCCACTGCCTTTCCAGCAACATAATTCTAGGGTTATAATTTCCATCACTGAGGATATTTCTGATTTATATTTTTAAAAGTGAGAGGTTTTGAGACCCTTGCATTGGTTTGGCCAACATCTGGCTTTGTTCTGAAACACTGAGAACGCCAAACTAGCCTTGCTTTGGTATCATACACTTCTTCATTTCAGATACCTAGGGGTTTTTAATTCATTCCTGGAAATCACTGGCCACTCTCTCTCACCTATCAGAAAGCCACAAGAATCTACTTTGATTCCTGAAACTTTCCTCCTAATTGACAAAAAAAAAAAAAAGCCTTCTGAGGTAAAAAGAAAGTTTCAACATCAAACCAGTTCAATTAGACTATTAGTTTGTTCTATTTCAAAATACATTTTATGTGACTATTTCTGTGGCAAGTGCAATAGATTCCTCTTGAACACAGGAAAAACCTAACACCAGTATGTGCAGGAGCTATTGCTTGTGTAAAAAAAAAAAAAAAAAAATCACTTCAGCCTGCTGATCGTAATTTCAGACTGTTCTGTTAAAATGCTGCAGAATCTAATTCACTAGAGATTTTTGAAAGAAGTGGCTGTATTATCTTACATCTTGCAGGGATTAACTGACATATTAGCTAAAAGGAAATACCAACTTGAGTTAGAAGCACTTCCAAAGAGTCAAAGTTCCCATCTTAAGTGTACACAAACATACTAAATCATTGGAAAGTCAAGACTCCTAATCCTCCAGTTGCCTTGTTTTTCCTTTCCTTGCTTTTTTTGAACAGAAAAAAACAGTTCAAATTGGATTGTTTTGCATAGCTAGCAGGTGGGGTTCCCATTCTTAGAACTCAACAGATCAGTATTCTGCACACACTGCTTGGAACAGGGAGTCCAAAACACTTGGGTTAATTTTTACTGGTGTCAATCCCTGTATGTTCAAGGAACTCTACTAATTTAAGGTGCATCTTAAATTGACTATACTCTTCCTATTTGGCCTGTCTCTTTTACATTTTACCCTTTCTACAGACAGCAGATTGGGTATCTATAGGTAGATGATTTAAGAGCTCCCTCTGTTCCTGCTCCGAGCTGCTGGCCATGAGATGCTTCTGGTCTTGAAGTCACTTGGCAACACTGGCTGAAGTAATAAGCTTTGCTGAAATGCTGGACATGTTGATAGGAGGTTTGAGGAAAGGTCTTGATGTTCAAAAGTTCTAATAGATACAGATACATAATACATGTAACTGTCATGTTTGTGTTAATTTTTTATGAAGTATGCCTACTCATACTAGTCATGATCTTCATAAAACCTTATCTAGATAGCTTGGGAGTTTGTGTTCCATTGCCCTGACCTACTCTGGGCTAAATTACTTGCAAGGACACGGGCACAAGGCTACTGCTTCCAGTCAGAAATCAAAACACATCTTCATCATCTCTTCTATCAGTTCACAAATTATGGTCATTCAAATTTTAGAGTTTCTCTTTCTCCAGTGAAGTGATATATTCAGTGGAGTAGTTACAGACTAGTTGTAACTGGAGTATACCGACTGCAACAAGTTCCGTATAGAACCAGCGTAGTCTGCCAATTGCTTATAATATGAAACAGTCTTCATGACTACATATTGTATTTGAATAAATACTGAGACAGATTGATATGATTGAGACTACATTAATAAATCATCATTGACTTAATTTATTGGTGCTTGGTTAGCTCTTAATCTAAACATTGGCTTACCTCTCTGCAACAGTATTTAAACAAGTGTATTTTGCCTTCAATACCCAAAATATCCAAAGTTCATTTGCCTTTAACTACAGAAAAAAAATGAAAAAGATGATCACATTTCCTGCTGTTGGTTCATTTTTAAATCATTTCTAACTCTATTGTCTGAACAAACAGGAAAAAAAATCAGGCCTCTGTCCTTTGAAGGTAGTACAAAAGCGAAGCTTTCTTGTTGTGATCAAGTTTGGCGCACGTTGCAGTTTTCTTTACAAGGTTAACCCCACACGGGCATGCCTAACTGCAGTGAAAGGAGGACGTTGTTTTCTGTAGTGATTTTGGTTTACAGTTTATGTGAAAAGGCTGCCCTCTTCTGACAACTATTTTATTTCTTCTAAACCCACGTTTCTCATCTACATTTATCCTTTGTTTCTCTGTACATTGCATTAGTAGGACCATTATCGCTTTTCTTTACACTCATATTCAGAACACTATAAGAAACATAGATACGAGAAGGTTAAATGCACTATGCAATTAATATGTAAACTGCATGTAGTTGATAAACATGATAAAATTCACCACCTCTCCATTACTCAGTCTAGCAGGAAATAAGTGGATGTTTGGGATTCTGAAATATTAACGGCCAGAGGTGTCATCTTCCCATTTTTCAGAAACACCCATAGTAAGGTTATCTTTATCTAGAGCATTCTGGCAGTATCGGCATAAGCCTTTTAGCTTGAATCAGGACCATCCTGACTTACCACATCCTACTTTGCATTGCAGAGTGGTCTCAGAGCATGCAGAAGGGGTTGCTTTCAAATGAAATCAAATTGAAAGATGCTTTCCAGAAGCAGGACTAATGCACTCTGATCAGTACTGGGGAGTCAGCCAATGGGACCAAAACAGTATTTGTCTGAGGACTTGAGTAATCAAGTCTCGCGTCTATGGTTAAGGCTACCGACCCTCTCCGCCTGGGCCATGCTACTTAATGGCCACAACCACTGTCTCCAGCTGCACTGAAATCACAGCAGGTCAGGGACTGAAGAGCTGAACTTTTCTAAAAGCTATCACATTATTTTTTTAGCTCATAAAACTCTTAATCAGTGTTTCTCTTGTACTCTCCTATAGTACACAGAAGGATGCAAGGGCTGAAGCTAAAACTGGATTTTGAGGCGGCAGTGTAAAGCCTCTTTGGCAGCTGTGGTAAATGCGGAGCTCTGTGGCAGTAGGCGTACAGGCTGCTGCTTCACCTTCTGACAAAGGACAGACAGTTCAGATGGAATTGAAAACAACTGAACACAGACCTTTAAGAGTTAGCCCATTTTACTCATTGACCATTTAATGTAAAAAATATGTTAACAACTCCTGAAGTAAGGCCTGTCACCCAAGAGTGCTCCCATTGAATACTCCTCTTGCTGAGCTCATCTGTGCCTTCTCTATGTCGGTGAATCTTGGTCCCATTCTGCTTGCCGTTTTTGTGGGGTTTTTGGGGTTTTTTTTTGTTGTTTTTTTGTGTGGTTTTTTTTTTTAACAGAAGGCAGATTCTGTGTCAAGTTTTTGTGCGGAGTTCAGTTCAAAGCATTAGATGTGCACCAGGCATGCCCATCAGACTGAAGAGGGAGGTGGAAGCGTGATAAACTTGGCATATTGATTAGCTAGGAGGCAGTGTCAAACTGCTCATCACTGACTGATCAAAGTGTGTGACTAATCACACATCTGGATGTTTTCAGAAGAAATCTTGGAAACTTCAAAGTGGAAAAATAAATTGAGGTACCGAATGAGTGCTGTCAGTGATAGCTGTCAAATGCAGAAAGGGATTCTGGACTTAGCTAAATCCTGATTTAGCACCTCTTTAGGTCGTCATGTCTGGATCCTTCTTCGCTCCTATCAGCTGTGCTGTATTGGTCCATCACTTGCCATTCAAACATTAATGTCTCATGTATTTATTAGTTACCCTAAACCGCTCCTTGAGAAGTAATCTATAACTCTATTTACAAAATCTGCATAAAAAGAGCAGATGTTTTTCAAGGCTTTCTTCTTCTTTAACAAATACCTCCCCTCCTTTCAGCATCTCCTTACTGAATTACTTTCTACTCAGCTGCATATAAACTTAGCCATTAATTCCTCCAACATATATCAGCACTCACCTTATACAAATAAGTAATCCCAATGTGAAATCAGTCCTTATCTAACGCAGAGGTCATAAACCACAGCCTTAACTCTATGTAGCATCAACATAATCAATAAAGCCATCCCCACATTAAACTAGCAAATGGTCTTGTTCTACACATCTTTAAGCTACGCCATTTCAGCCTGTTGTGCATTATGAGAATGATGTAGTGAACATCTCCTGTATCACACACTGTCTTTAGTCTAAGTAAGCTACTGCTTATGCCAGCAACTACTGGTGCTTAATGAGTTTCTTGCCGTATCCTCACTGTCACGGCATTTGAAACAGTACAGTTAAAAGAAAAGATTATCCAATACTGAACAGGTCTAACACAAACATGGGAAAACCAGGCTTATAGCAGTTTTATAAACCTGTCACTCAACAATTTAATCTCCCTGTGACTAAACACTTTATATAAATACCGCTTTAAGTCTCTCAAGCTTCTTGTATTTGACAGAAATAACTTCAAGTTCATTGCTACAAGTATATACTAACGAGATCCCTGTGGTATTACTACAATATACTGGTTAATTACATTTACTCGTGGGATATATCTTTCTTCACATGTGTAGAGATTGTTCCCTATGGTTAAACACACTAGATACTGGCAAAATTCTAAAATAAAGTTAACAAAAATGATCATTACATATTGGGCAGTGTTACTTGACTGGACAATTTTCCATCTTATAAGTGAGAAAACTAAAGGATGACAGTATCACCAGGCCACCCAGCAGGCCAGTGCTTATTGCCAAATACTGAACCAGGAGAAAATCAGAGCGTTTAGGGTAGTTGTATAAAGCAAATATTTAATTCCAAGTCAGATTAGTCTGAAATGCCCTATTTCTCCATTTTGTATTTTCTCAATGGAAATTGATTTGGCATTTTCAAATAATTTTGTATTTTCCCAGTGAAAACATACGTACACCTTTTTGTAGTGTAATTAAACATGTTAGTGTATATTTTGTACTCTGACAGAGAAAGCAAAACAGTACCGCAGTGTGCTCCAACCTCTCCAGCTCTGATGCAGAAGTGTGCTCCACTGAACTGCCACAATCACTTGCTTCACAAAAGGGAACTCCCTGGAAGATTTTCATTTTCTGCCTGACTCTGGCATCCTCTGCTGAGCTTGAGGGAGCTGACAGGATTAGTACAAAGCAGCATGTGGCAGCGAGCCATAAAAAGCACTGCATTTCCAAACAATTACAGCACATTTTTGTTGGTGCTGGGAGACACAAGGCTACAGTCCAAGTGGTTAGCCACTTGAGAAATGCAATTATGTGCTGGAAATGCACTGCCTGGAACAGTCCCTCTTACAAAATGGAAATTACCAACTAAAATGGGGAAAAAAAAAAAAAAAAGGTTTCTTTCTCTCATGTTGCTTATTGGAACCTTCTTATCAACCCCATTGCTTCTGTCCTTTTTATCTAAAGTTCACCCCAATGAAGGCAACAAATCTATCTGGAGGACTATTCCTATCCTACTCTTTTTATAGGTATGTTTAAAATATGGGAAAATATTAGTATTACCTTTATATCACATCACAGTACAACGCCAGTAGTCACGTCTGCATACCTCCTCGTACCTTTTCAACAGCACCTTACCTCACATTTATGCCGTGCTTTTGTAAAAGAAGAATTATAGGAACGTATCTCAGTCCTCAATTCTGCACATTTTCTTCCTTGTGTCTTACGTTCTACTTCACGACTCAATATATCATGAATTCTTGTGTAGCCACCGTTTTGCCCGTATGTTTACATGACAGATAAAGGACGCAGGAGGCTAGCAGTTTGTTGTATATGAGTCACAAACACTACCTAAAAGCACATATTTGAGGAAGTTCTCTCCAAGGGCTGCATTACCAGAGTTCTCCTGATTTTGGGAGCAAGTAAATGGTAGAGGATATAGACCATAGTGAAAATGCCAACCCCAGCAAATTCTGAAAAAGTAGACTTTTATGTGTCTCTGTCTTTAAATAGAGTAAGCTGTTGAAAATCAAACTTGTACGGGTAAAAAATATCCACAAAATAGGGAAAAAAACCACTTGTTTGACAACTACATCAATAATAGCTGTGGTAATAAACAAGCACTCAGTTCCATTACTGGAAAGAGCAGTATATCTACCCTTCATGCTGCCAATTTAGAGCTAATACAATTTCATTATTTTTTCCATATTTTAACTTGCAATTTAATATCTCAAGCAAAATAAAAGTTTATGGTCAAAACCAATATTCATACAGTTCTCAGCAAGACATAAAATCAATGAAAAAAAGCGAGAGTATAAAACATTTTAAAAATATATTTAAAAAAAAAAATCCATATATAAATATAAAACTTCAGAGAAGCTGTAGAAAACAACATTAAAAGGAAACTTAAGAGTCTGTTTGATACATCTCTATGCCTGAACACCTATTGAAAGACATTTGAAATTTATTCTCAGGTTTCTATGTTTTTTAAATATGTATAAGAAGCAGGTATTTGGAGGTAAGGTAATGGAAGAAAGGAAGCTCAGAGACCTGTAAAGGGGGAAATAGGTTCGATGAGAGCAAGGCTAGACAAAATCCTGCAGAATGAAAACAAGCAGAATAACAGCAGTTTAAAAAAAAAACAAAAAAAAACAAAGAAGAGAGGAGAAATGCAACCTCCCTCACCCCTCCATACATATGCATATAAGCAGACAGAAATGTCTTTTTCTGCTAATTACTCCCTCAGAGGAAAGGAACAAAGTAATATACAATAAAATGATATAGCTCAGTAAGCCACCACCTGAAAGAAAACCTATGGCAGTGTAATTATCATTTCTGTAGAAGAATATGTTTTTTTTCTAAAAAGGCAGTCCATGAGCAAGTTTGTCCACAGTTCTGTATTTTTTTTAATACATGCAGACAAGTAAAAGCATGTGCAATGGTTGGTTCAGAGCTTTGCACACACCGAGCACCATGCTGAAGCCGCCTCTTGCAATGAAAAGAGCAAAGGTGTAACTTTCATTCTCTTCCTTAGGGTATTATCTTTGTGCTAATTCAGCTGTTGACTTTCAGTCATACTTGAATTTCATAGATTTTGGAGATCCTACTCCATTGACATTCAGACGAACTTGGTTAATAGGTTCCAGCAAGTATTGCTGTCAAGAGCATGGATAGCAGGGGTGCAAGAAAGAAAGGAGAAGGATAACATGCATAGGACTCATTTATGCAGGAAACTAGGGTTAAATATATAAAACAACCTTAAAGAAGAAAAATACGCATATCTGTTATTCAACTAGTACCATTAAGAAAGGCAATCTGGCATTGGAAAAGCTTTTTCTGAACTGAAGGAGGAAATCTTTATGTATGGCTTCTCCCTGTTCCCATCACAACAGGTGAAAAGCTGCCATCAGTCTCAGCTCAGCAGCAGCTCTTAATTCCAAGAGGCCCAAACAGAAAGAGAATGAAAATGTATTTATTTCATCTTTAATCTATTCTCTTCAGAACAGACTTTAGATACTTCATATCTGAAACATCACTGTTCTATCCATAGCATTAACACACAAAAAAACCCTGAATGGTTGCAATAATATTCATCTACAATGAGCATGAAGATAATTGATTTAAATAGCAAGTTTATATATGTGCTCACAAATCTCCTTGTTTCAGTTCTCAGAGCAAGACATTATATAATGAGAAAATGGGAATTCATTTATCCAATGAACACAGCACAGCAAAACTGCTGTGTATTAGATCTGTAGATCATATGTACAGTATATTAAATTCACTTAGTAGGTAGATAATTACGTTTCCACATAAAAGCCATTACAAATAATAAATAATTAAATATGTGTATGACTTGACAAATCATGTGCCAGGAGTATGCAGATAATTCATATTTAATTCAGTATTTGCTTCACTACTAGCAAATAATGAATAGACCGTGGCATGTTCTCTACCGTGATACATTTACTTTATTAAAATTTGCCAAATACATAGATATCTGAACTTTTCAATTAGTTTCACCCTAAGGCACTCAAAGCAAGTAATGCATTATTACCAGGTACACTCTCGAAAATAAATCTAGCTTATCTCATTTCCTTTCTCATTGCAGTCTTTATCCTGAGGAATAATCAAAATGTCACTGCTGTAAGAGAAATTAGGTTAGTAGAAGTTCTCTCTTCATGCATCCCTCTCTGGGCAAGGAATAGGTTTGAAGGTCAGTTCAGTGTTCTCCATCAGTACAAAATCGTATCTGCACAGCTGCAGCCTACAAAAGTTGAAAAAGGACAAAATGTGCACAACAGAAAAAGTTAACATCAATAGAAAAAAAAATAAAAAAATCAGTGTTTGAATTATTAAATCTCCAGTATTTACCACCTCTCATAGACAGTACTCAGGACAAGAAGAACTGTCTTCTTGTCTAAGTGTTGCACCCTATCTCATGCATCACTAGAGTAGTTTGGGATCCTGTAGATAACAACCAGGACATCCGCTGGATGGTGCAAAGCGGCATGAGCGAGAAGCATATCGCATTAGGCTTAAATACGAAGATGCAATATTTCACCCCTTAAAGCTATTAATCTGCATTCAGAGTAATTCTTTACAACAATGGTCCGAGAATACCCAATTCCTGTTAACACTGGGCGTGAATTCTGTATTTTGAGTCCCCTAGTTATGAAAGTTACTCTTGCTTTTGTTCCACAGAGGAAAGTAGAAACCCACATCCTATCTTCTTTCAGTTGCAATGGCAGCATGCATAAGAAACTTTCATGCAAGAGAGTCATTTGTCATCTAAATACCTAGAAAACTCAAAACTGCGTAATATCACATGGACACATACAGAGGTCACAAAGGGAGTCTCACACACACAAAATCTGATTTTTTTAGATGCTCTGCCTTTTAGGGCAGAGGCAGGTCGTAGCTCTGTCCTTCACGTGCTACTGCAGATAGACGGTGAGAGCTGGTTTAACAAGCAAAGGAGGAGCATACCCTCTGATGGCACCCCTAAGGGCATACAACCTATGATGCTTCTTTTATTTAAAATTATCTCCTGTATTGCTCCGAACTGACAGATGTGGCTATACAAAACAACCCCTCTCTGACTGGGATGCAGTGTACACTGAAACAGCTACAGGACGAAGCCTGGGAAAGAACATCCTACCAGGCACTTCCACCGTTGCCTGTTAGCGTGACATTTTCAACCAGTCGAGGCTCCACCTATCTGGTTGTGAAAGGACTGACGGATTTCTGTATAAGAATTTGAAGCCTTTTAAGGTCCCCACAAAGCTATGACTGTAGATTTAATGACTCAGATCAAGACAAATTTTGGTATTCTTTACAATGCAAAACATAGAATTTCATTCAGTCCTTTATCCACAGTTGGTTTTTTTTTGAATTTGAATGTAATGGTTTACTATTACTTGGGTTTTGTAGAGGGAGAAAGAGACATAAAAGCACAGAAACTGTCAGCATTTTCAAAGTCCTTATAAAAGACAGCGACAGAATTCACAGGATTAATTTCTAACCGGAACAATGTAAGATTATTATATGCATCCATTTCCTGAGTTGACTTTCAATATCTGACATAACAACACAATGCTGTATTTTAGCACATTTGCAACAGTATTTGCAACACGACAGCAAAATGTGTTAGCATAGACAGTTCTCCAACAGCATTCATCACCTGGGAAGGCCTCTGTCTAACTACAGGGGACACAATACTTAGAGAAACCATCATGATGAATACTACAAATGAAAACATATGGTTTCTAATATATTGTATATCATTTGAAGTGCAACCCAGCAAAACTTGTGATGATTGTGTACCAGGAATGCCTTACAAGAGAGTAGCCCTAAGCAAGGAGCAGGTTCTCCTGTTCACTGACAAGGAGCAAAGGACAAATAATTTTTTTCTTAGGTGGGGTTTTCATAATCTTTCATTCCATGCGGCTTCTCTGCTATCTACTAAAAATCAAGGGCTTTCCTATACTCTTCTTCAGTAGAGGTATTAATAAGGTCGTCTTTTTTTAAAAAACAAACCAAAACAAAACAGAGGTGGCTGTGCTAACTATCTTTGAGATACCCACCTTCCCCATGAATTGAGTTTGAATTGACCGACAGGTTCAAAAACTTTTGGGAGAACTGACAGCTGGACACACACAAGTTGGGAAAGCCTTCTGGCTTTATGGGTGAGCAGGAATGATTTATCTTAGAGACCAGAAGAAGAGTCTGAAAATTGTATGTATCTTTTTAGCACTGCCACGTTCACACCCCATCCGTGTGAATAATGGAGCAGCTCAATAGACGGTTGTCAGTGCTATTCCCCAGACTCCCACTGTCTGCTACTAACCCAGATCTGGGGAGACTGAGACTCTTACTGTCTTTCATTCCTGCACCTGTGCCCTGGTTTTTACCTACTACTTTGTTATATGAATAACTTAAATGTTTTAAATTTAGTTTCTAGTTGATTCTCTTGTATTGAAGTAATCGTTGTAATTATATGCAACTAAATCAGGTAAATATACAATGAGCAATTATGTAATTATCCCAACCAGTAGTGTTGTAACATCTGCATTTAAATTACCGACACATGCTGATTCAATACACTATTTTCCATTGCCATCTAAAAGTACCTAATGTGCCTACATGACTACCAGCTGATGACACTCCATTCCAAGGACTTTAGTAGATCCTGTATTAAAGCAAATCGGGTGCATTTTACTTTAAAACTAACAAGAGTCAGAGTAACAGGAATGAAAACTCAAAACCAATAAGGATGGTTCACTGATAATCTTCCTTATTTGCTAGATCGTTATCTGAAAAACCCTCAAATGCTCTAGTTAGAATGTTTTAGAGCTTTCACTCTGTCATCACCAAATATTTTTTAAAAAATCAGGCCAATTCACCTGAGGCTTGAGACTTAAGGCCTTAAACAGACTATACTAAAGTCTAATGTTATTATTTTGATTGCTGAGTGTTCTATTTCTTACCAAGTGTTTCCTACCTGTATTCTGCTTTTTCCCAGTAAACATGACATAGTGGATTTATTTAACAAGGTTTCATAATTACTACAAAATATCATACCTATTTCCTACTAGGCTGTTCTCATGTACCAAATCAGAAAGCCTTAAATATTATTTCTCACGTTAATAAAATATACTGACTTGAGAGTTACTTGTATTGTAATTTTATTCCTATTCCTATTCATTACTTATTTGGTAACCATTATTAGGCTTTACTTTAATTTCTGACTTCACTGAATCTGCCATTCATATGAAGCAGATAACATAATAACTCTAAAATAAAGTACTCTTGCTACTCCTGGATATTTCTTACTTATTCCACGTCATATGATATTTTCACAAGATGCAAATGTAAAATTGAATTGCTAGTGCTATTGTACAAGTAACTCTGGAGTATTTAAAACCAGAAATAATTAATAAAAGCTTAGTGATGACACTTAATTATCAAAAAAATGCAAATTATTTCATTTTAAGTGGAGGCAAACATAGACTGTATTTTGATCTTGGAAGGTCTTTACCTTCAGCAACAAGACCAGAAACCTATTCCAGTCACACAAGTAGCTGGAGTGCTCCACTTCGTATTTGAGTGTGAAAAGCTGTGTATGAACACATGATTAAAATAAAATTAAAAAAAACAAAACAAATAAAAACCAACCTGCTTAATAAAATTTATCATAATTTAAACTTAATTAAAATTTGTCTTAGCCATGCAGGTGTAAGTGAGGCTGGTCTACATAAGAGATCATTGTGACCAGAGAGCAGCGGCCGCCTGCTGCAGCAAGCAGCATACATGACATCTACATGTACAAGGGTGCTGTGCACTAAACGTTAATGTACAGATCAGCTCTTCCACATGATAAATTTGATCCTAGGTAGGATGAGGACATTCATGCATTGAGGAATATGTGATTGAAAAAAAATCAATAGAGGGAAATACATATTTCTGAGGAAACATCCTTAGCAGTTCAGTTGATACACAGCTTTGATACATGACAAACACTTACCTTTCTGGATTATTGAGGGATTTCAGCCTCATCTGGAGAATCCTAAGCTTGTGCTTTGGGCCTATTAAAGTCTTCGTAGAAAAGGTCAAGGAAATTTTGGATATTTTGTCAAGGTCTTGGTAAAATCCAGTTAGTATTTTGACTCTTTTGTATTGCTGAAATGTCGAAGCTTCGCTGAAGAAAAATGTTATTTCTAGTCAGGTTTTTGTGAGCAGAGTAATATTCACTATTGCTAAGCATTATTATTAAGATCAGAAATCTTGTAGAAGGCATTGAATTTGAATGTTCAGAACAAGGACACCCAGAAATATATCCAAACCAGTACCATGCAAGGACCTGGGCTAGGTCATAAATGGAGAGAAGATCAGAAGATCTTTCAGTGTGATGAGCATTGCCTCTGATACTGAGGCATATCCAGGAAAAGGAGCTGTGGCCAAATCTTAAAATCCTCATGATACTTTTTTGATTTACGAGTTAACAAATTAAAACGTTTAAAAAGCTCAGAAAATTAGTCCTATTATGCAGAGTAAAAAAGATTTAGGGACAAAGCACAACATACCTATTAATCTCTGATTCTACCGTGTTTCCAGCATGATCTGTCATTTTAACGTTAATAAAACCTCTCCTAATGCTTTTATTCCAGGTAGTAATATCCAGTAAGTAGTTATACACTGCAAAAAGAAATAGGAAATAATAACATTCAAAGAATGATCTCAACAGGATAGAGTTGTTATTATCACCCTGTTAAAAGTACTCACTGCTTGATGATAGTGATAGAGACTTTACTTCTGAGTTACCACCTCAAAGCAGAATAAGAAAGCTATGGACAAAAAACAGCGTCTACCAAATGGCTACTTGGAGTTTTGTGTACTTCGTGTATCATTTCCTTCATTTCCATCAGAAAGCTACCATCAGAATTAGCACGAAGAGTTTGACCTGCCTATCGCAAAAAAAAGCACCAAGTCAAGCCCTAACACACACCTTCAGGTTTCAGCAAGCTTTGCAAAGAGAGGGCATTTGAGCTATTAGTGCGGAGACGCTATCATGGTACCCACAAAAGTAACATGTCGAGAAAACAACAGAGGCACATTGGCAGGACGAGGAGAGGAACCACACTGGCACGAGCTTTATGTTAGGCAAACTAGCTGAGCAGATTAATCAGTTGATAAAAGCTGAAGAGAGACATTATTCCCATGCCTTGCTTGCCCAGCCTGAGCAGGTACAGCAGTAGGTCCTCTAAGCACTCTTCTTGCAGAGAAATCAACCTACCAAAACCTCTGCGTGGCTACTAGAAAAACTTCATGGGGAAGACTGAGGAAGAGGAGAGGAATCTGATTGCTTTCCCATGCTCCAGCCCCTTCTCCCCCTTCCCGGGATGGCCCACAGCCTCAGGCTGGATACCTGGGGCCAGCATCCTCTGTGCGCTGGCACGGAGCTGACCTGCTCTGCTGTGCCATCAGAAACCCCGACCTGGCCTTCTGCCACACTTTTGTAAACGTTCTATGGCGACCCAGAAGAAACACAACTTTACTACTCCTGAAGTAAGGAAGTCAATTCAAATTTCTGGGGGTTTGTTTGCTTATTTGTTTGTTTTCCTGCGTGTTTCTTTTTAACATTCTCTCCTCAAAGATCAAGCTTCATCTTGTGTGAAAAACTTGTCCTGCTCAGGTTTACAATTTCACTCAGTTTTAAGGCCTCTTGTCCAGTTCTATATCCTCATGTTTTCAAATATCTAAGAATTAAAATAAGGCTTTAGTTAATAAACACCCTCTTTTTCAGACTGGTTTAGCAGACCTGTTTTTCTTCTTGACTTTGCATATTTTCCCTTAAATTCATGCTGTATTATAATGTTTCTTTTTCCTGTCCATATGCCTCTTCCTATGTTGTGTAATATTTCTCTCCCTTTTTTCTCTCCTCTGTCACCGCTGTCCCATAGTATTATACATAACCTTCTCAGTGATGTAAGCAAGCATGATTACCGCTATAAAAAGAGATATTCGGCCACACAAAATGTCAAAATGATAGAAAAAAGCCAACAGGAAAACTTAATTTCACTTGAATTCCTTGTAAGCCTATCCCCATACCCCAAATCAAAGAATCTTAAAGGTAAGCAGTTAGAAGAGTGTGCTATCATTTGCTGATGCTGGTAAAGTCCGTTAATAAAAACAGAAATTAGATGAGAATTTGAACAGGACCTCTGCATGGCTAGGTACATATCTATACCATTGCAGCTAAAACCCATGCCGCGGGAATTCATTCCCATAGAGTATAACCCTGGAGCAGTTGACAAAGTTTTCCCTCCACTGTTTTACTCCTAGGGAGACATGGACTTGCAAAAGCTGAAGTAGCTTTAGTTGACAGTGGGGTGCTCTCTCCCTGGTGTGGAACAGAGAGGTGTCTCTTTTTTGTCCCCAACCCAGGAGAGTGTGGCTTCCCAGTTTTGCTCTCTGAAAATGGCAGGAGTGATCCCATCTAAGCAGATTCTCTCAATTCAGCTTTTTCTGTCACTTGATTCTAATTTTCTGGCTTCCTTCTTCCTCTTGGCCATTTATCCCATTACTTTTAAAGTCACATTACTTTCTCAGTCCACATACTGCTTACTCTTCTGCCACAGTCATTGTTCTTCTTCCTCCACTCTCTGAAATGACACTTAGCTCATAGTTTATTATCCCTTTTTACCAAGCAGCTAGCAATAAGTTTCTACTTTTAACATATTTTCACTCCAGATCAGCTAACAAATAACAGCCATAACATTCATAAAGATTTTGTTATCTATATATTCAGTCACTCACTGCAGAATGGGTCTTTGTCCGAGGTATCAAAATAAGCTTTTGTTGCTGAACTCTTTGGGATTAACAGTTTTTTCCATCTATCCACATTATAACCTGAAATCCAAAGTTTAAATATTTCATTTCAGACATTTAGCAAAATCATGATACACATATAATAACACAAAAGAAACTTGCCCACAGTGACAAATTTGGCTCTAATATTCAGAAATGTTCTCTGAGAAACTAAATTCACTTGGAAAATGCAGGAATTCCCTGAGTATAATAAAATGTAGTATGCAAGCATTTAATTCTTCTAATATACTAGTATCACTAAAATTGTCATAATGTAATAGTTGGAATGTATTTAGTCTAGAGTACTAACACCAAAACCAAGTGCTTGTAAACTTCTGCAAAGGTAATAAAAAACCCCCAAAATGTAGCCCACACATTTGAAGAGAACAGTTTACACTAAATAAAATGTCTTCCTTTCTTTTTTGAATTATTAAAGTATTTTTAAACCCTTCAGTCTGTAAGTGTGGATATTATTTAATAAAATGTCAAATACTCTGTAAATCTCCTGATCCTATAGATATAACACAGAAAGAACTTTTGGTTTATACAGTTCTATTTTAATTGTCTTTGGGCCTTGATGAAAGTCCTTTTTTTCTAAAGCAGCTGATCCAATTTCTCTCCCTCTTGATTTCTCTGCCCAGACTGGACAGTGAGGGCTAGTTCCAGGCAGCAGAACTGTCACTGCAAGACAGCAGGAAAACTTGCAGCAGAAGGATGCTGTTTCTCCTCTTAGTTCCCAGTCATCTGCCTGCCATTTCCTCAAAGGTTTTATGGTTAATAAATAAAATGAAAATAAATACATAAATAAATAAACAGAGTGGCAGCTGACTGGTCAAATATTTCTCTACCTCTAGCTCAGGCATTCTGTGTAACTGTGTCAGGCATGGTTAATAATCATCATGGGTAAGTCCTGGAATCCTGCCTTACTCTAAGGTCCTGTTATGGTTGGGTTTTATTATAAAAAAAAGCATATAGTTCTGTCTAGCAATGCTTTTTCTTCAAACCTGTTCTAACTCATACAGGATGTATGTCCTAATATAAGGATGTAAGAAAGAAAAGGTATGAACTGCAAGTTAGCTTCTCATTAAATATTTTCAAAATTTCGTTCTGTAAGAAACACCCTGCCAGCTAGGAAAGTTCACACTTTTGTAGCCATTTTCAAACTGTCCCCACATCTTCTCTAAAAGCAATAAACGCCCAAAGAACCACAAAGCTTTCCAAACAAAATCTTGATTCCAAAAGAAGAGTCAGAGAAACCACGAAGTTGCTATAAACATTAGTACTCTTAAAAAAAACCAACACAGGTACTCTAGGGACAACACAGTGAAAGTCTAAAGTGATGAACTAAGTAGAAGCAGTGTCTGTAGCAAGGAAATAGACTGAATCCCCTTCAGCCTGGAAAGCATAATGAATAAACATTAGGAACATTCAGCACCTGTGTCCAACAGAGATAACGATAAAGCAGACAAATCCTTTGGACAGCGTGCAGCTCCGCACTCCATCGGTCTCTATAGAGCCACTAACACGATAATACAGATCTCTGGAGTAGCCCCAGCAAGAGCCAGTCTGGATTTCCCAGAAAACCTCCCGCAGCCCAGAGCAGATATTGTAATACTTACCCAGGACTGGGCAGGACATTGGCTGGAATGCTTCACAGTCAACACATTTGCCTCTCTTATAATCCAAATAAGAGTCACAAGGATATGTTATTATGTTGCATCTTCTTTTCAAAGATGATAGGAAGAGGAAGACAGATCTTTGATGGTCACATTTAAAATACTGAAGTCCTTCGAGAAAGAAAAAAAAATAAAATATACAAAGAACATTTTAGGAAAATAATGGAAGATTGGTGAGGAGGATTGTAAATGGGCTGAAGTGACTTGCAGCTGGGGTGTTCAAAAACACATATATCATATTAGTTGTTGCTTGGCTTTGTGTGCTTGACAAGCAGAACATCTGTGTTTAGATAACATAGGTCTAGGAAGGACTCAGAGGCACCTTACTGAACATACTTGCGATTCTTGCCCTGCTGTGGGCAAGATCTCAGTACAGTGGAAAACTATGGCTGCAAGAATCCTTGATATACAGAAGAAAGCAGGATGTTCAAAAGCTTTTTCACTCTATCAAGGACCAAGCCCTGCAGTGCCTGCGTCCCCACTTGCGTGCCTCTGCCCAGGTGCTGCTGCACACATCCCACAGTTTGCGAGGTAATGAGAATATATTTATTCTTCGCACTTCAACAATGGTTTTGTGGTTGGTTGTGTTTCCTGCCTGTGCTGGCTCACACAAATATGTCATCATTATTCTTTGTGGAAGAAAAGTTGTGATCAAAGTAATCCCATTTACCCGAGTCATTCTTAGCCATGCTTTTATTCTCTGGGTAGTTGCCCAGCAAGTGTGAAAAATAGATGCACATGCACAAGAAGAAGAACTGTTTTGAATACTACAGGTACAGAGAATAGTCTACAGGGTTTTATATACAAGAAATAGTCGACTATGTCCTACAGAACTTGTGTTTTAAAGCAGGAGCCTGAGTTAAAATTTGCTTTGTTGCATCCAGTGCAGAATATTGTGGAAGAAAAATTACCATGAGGAATACTTCCGAGATTCCTCTCTTTTTTTTTTTTTTTTGAGTAATAAATTCTCTCCTCTCCTAGCAAAACAAACAGATGAAAATGATCCGGAGTCTTAAGGGATTCTTCCGTACTCAGAGCCCTCAGCTCCCATATTACCGAATATGGGCAGTGTCCATTGAATTCAGTTTAAGCTTCACTGGTTCGATCTCAAACTCTTTTCTCATTAATTAAACACATTTTTATTTACCACTGAATAATGACTGTGGACAACCAGGCTGATCCATTCCTCCATTTGGATAGAAATCAATGGTTCCTAAAGGCTTCTTGAAACCTAGTACTAAAGTAAAAACATGTATCAAAAAAATATAAACAGAATTATGTGGTCAATTATTTATCATTAAATTCATTACAAAATAACATGAAGGCTTTAAAGAAAAATTTTGCAATTATGCTGTTCTTTTGTTCTGTAAATGAAAGTCGTTATAAGTTAAAATCCATGGGCTTTTTTCTTTTTATGAAAATAAATTATACACATGTAAAATGCTGTGCACAGATGTGTACAAATTAGTGTAAGATTCCTACTGCCAGAAAAGAAAAAGGAAAGAACAGGAGCAACTATTCCATCCTGTAACAAAGACATTATTTGCACAAAGAAATTTATGCAATTCATGTTCTCTCCAGCAATAAAAATTCTTTCCCAATGTAATTTTCATTAGAGTAAGATTTTCCCTTTTTTTTTTTTTGCATATGACATTGCATTCTGTGTTACACTAATATAAGCAGCATATCAAAGTAGAAAAATATGTATCTGTCCTATGAGTAAGATTTAGCTCCATCTGCCCTACCTTCCTTTTTAACACACGTTATCTCTAGTCACATAATCGGAACATTACAAAAATTGGTATTTTACAGCTTCACATATAAATTAAACGTTTTACTATGCAAATTTATAATATTATTAAAGAAACTAGTATGAAACCACACAAATAATGGGGCAAGTGTTGTAGGTTTGAAAGGTTTACTTACGGTTTTGAGAAAAAAAAATAACCCGGGTTACAGCACGGATGAAGCAGACTTTACAATATTCTTCATTTTAACCTTACGATGATGTGATTTAGAATTTTAAGCAGTGGATCTGTAGTGTATTAATGTGATACTAGTGTATTAATGTGAGACTAGCTGTCTCAGAAGGGACTAAATCAGTGATAACCATGTGCTTACAACCTCCGTGTTCATACACACTAGCATAGCAAAAGGATGCTTATGCTAAACTATTTTGCAAGCAGAAGTACAATAAATTAATGCAATAGGCACACTATTCAATGTGCAGCCTTGTTTGGGTTTTGTTGTATCTAGAATGTATATTTCATTAAAAAAAAACAAACCAAGACATAAATGACTGGTGTAATTGCTACTTTAGAGTGACATTAAATGGACTCATGTCTATCTGCCTTCCGTTAGCTGTGGGATGTAAAAGTTATTTCAGTATTTTAAGATTCAGTCATGAAACTACTCACTCAATAACATGGCTACTCATGTCAGAACTAAACAAAACAGCCCATCATTGCTTAAGTCGTTAGCAAAGCTGAGTTTCAATTTCTTGTCAATAGGCATAACAACACATACAGTATCATTTCAAAAGTATAAATATTGTTAGAAAGCAACAGCACAAGAATCTACTTGGTAACACAAAATATACTTCTGCAGCACCATTTGGACGTTCCTGAATTAGCTTATCCCTTCTCTTTTGCTTTCCTGCCTTTCCTCAACTTGAAATAGGAAAGTTAAGGCTATGTCATTACCATCAGTATCTGAATGGATGACATCAACAAATTGTGCATCGGTATGATCTAATCGCCTCTCTGGTGGTTCTCGAGTGAACGAAGGGCCTGCTGGGTCAAGACCTAAATAAAAATAACACCAGCATTACAAATCCTAGGGTCTGTTTGTACAGATATATACAAGTCTGACATTTGAACATTATTCGTCAATGACTCCTCATTTTCCTGGGATAATAATAAAAAAAACCAGTACAATTCTTCTCAGGTTTCCATTCTTGAGGAAAGCAAGAGTTCCTGCCACGAGACTGATCAACCCATATCTTTGAATTTCTCTCTCTCCTTAATTAGTTGTGCTCACCTCACAGTTCTCCAGATGAATTATAAGCCAACAGCATTAGGGATCAAATCAGGAGAATTAATTTTGTCCTTCTCCCAAGAAAATACCATACCCATTTTGTACTTCATAAAAACAAAACACACAATATAATTACTCTCATCACCAGAACACAAAATGAAGACATTTTGGATGGAGACAATTTCAAATATGCCTCAATTGTTTTATCAGCTGGTGTTGAAATTACTTATAGAAAAACAATTGTTATATACAACTAAATGAAATACTATTTTTCAACAATTGTTATATACAACTAAATGAGATACTATTTTTCAACCATATTTTCACCTGAAGGAGGTTTAGAAATCAAATCAAAACTCAATTATGACAAAAGAGATTTCAGCTAAGAGCCACAAAAAGCACTTTATATCAAGGAGGAGAGGATTCGGGTAGCAAAATGTTTGAAGTATAAACACCACGTATTCTCATTCATTTTAAGGATAAGGAATTCACGTTGTGCAGCCCTGAAGCATAATAAAGTTCAAGATGGTAATTTCTGTCCTTCTCATAGAAGCAAAATTGTTATCTGAAGTTTGCTGTGTTGCTATTTTCTCGTCACCAAAAACATAGACAAAGAGGGGAAAAGAACAAGCAGCAATGATAGAAAATACAACTGTCATGGCAAAATATATTCCTGCACTTAACTGACTCCTAATTACATTCTCCGTGACTGAAAGACAGGGACAATGTATGACCTTAGATTACCCCATTTTGTATTATGATTTAACTGGCAGGTGTGCTTTAACAAATAGTCCAGGAAGATTCTCTCAAGATCAAGATAACCAAGACCCAAACTACCACAGAGGATCACGGAATGCCAGGAATAAACATTCATAGTACCTAGGTGAGAAAGGGCATAGCTTTAGTCCACTAATTAGTTTTTCATTTCCAAAAACCTCCACACAGTGAAGAATACAATTTTTATTTTTTTTTTCTTAAATCTATTTCTCAGTTTGGGCCACTGGCTCAACTTGTTTGAAAGAAAAAGTATCAAAACAGTCATATGAGAAATTATGAGCCTTATGTGTTGAAACTACTTAAGCTTTGCCTTCATTCATTCATATCTGTAATTATAAGAAGGTGAATAGAAACACTTCATGTAATTCCATTTAATTGCGAGCACCTGAGCTCAGAAATTCCATGGATCTGATAGCTCCCCGTTATTGTGCAGAGAGGACACAGACCTGCTAGCCTGGCTGTTCAAGCAAGACTGTCCCCAACCAGTGATGCCAGTGAACTCTAGGGAATTGTGTAAAATGGAAATGCATATTCATCACCGAAGAAATACAGGTGGAGCCTATATGCCCTGACTTCGACATTACTGTGTGAAAATGGGAAGAGTCTCTAATTCCCTTTCTTAAGGCTGGCTACAGGCTCCTCTTACAATTTGGTACTCTGAAAAGAGGGTTTGGAGCTATGAATCTCAAGCAGAGGTAACTGCCTCCTTTGGGCCTGAAAACGGCTGCTCTCTCAAATCCTGAACACTGTCAGGATCCAACAGTTCCTTCTCCCCTTAGCAACTTTTCTGAGAGTTTAGTCAGCTTCCTTCTCAACACACTAGCTGCATGACCTTTGAACTTTCCTTCCAAGGGACCTGACTTGCTCCATTAACCAGAGAGAAACCCAGGTAGCATAACGTTTAACTTCAGTGGCATTTGAATGTAGCACTCAATTTATGTTTGAGACACTAGAGATAAACAAGTTGAAAAAATTTCAGCTGTAACTTACCTCCTGAATGCAGACTTCCACAATTTCTGAATGCCACTCGGGGATGTATTTTTCCCCTTGTATGTTACTAATTCATCAGTTCTTACTTGCCAATATTTCAGTGCTAGCACCTATGTGATTTGCACCTATGGCAATAATACAAGGTACATCAGAACACGTGTACTGGGATTAAAAGCCTTACCTGTAATCCTGCCAAGTTTACCATTGTACTTCTGACCAACAAAACCAGCTATATGAGCCCCAAGACTAACACCAATCATATACATGGTGTCAAGAGAAGCTCCATCTACCTATCGAAGGAAAAAAAAACCATGAAAGCTTCAACCACACACAGAGTTAACAGGCATCAGTAGACTGATGTAGTTTTCACTTTTTGTCAGTGTTCTAACTTATATCTCTAACTTCCTAACCTTAAAAACAAACGGGAATTACAAAGTTCTGTCCGATTTGCCACACTATACTCACTAAACAGTAATTATGAAATTCTTTTACTAGAAAACGTAAATAGGAAGCTGAGTCACATTTCTTCGGAACTGTCACACTAACCAAAAAGGGAGCGTGGGATAGAAGAGGAAGACATTTACCAGATTCAAGAAAAATGAGCTAAAGAAGTAGTATATTTTTTTCCTATGAATTAGAAAAAAAAGCAAAATCACCCCCTGCCATAGTAGTATATTTTTTTCCTATGAATTAGAAAAAAAAGCAAAATCACCCCCTGCCTTATCTTTCCAATAAAATGAGTTACAAACATAATACCATTAAACAAGACTTGTGCTACAGAACTGCTGAATACTGGTGCCAACTGCACACCTGCAGGAAAGCCTTAAAACGCCTATTCTACAAAGCAGGCAATATTGAAAAAAAAAACAACCAAAGAACTCTGAAACAGAATCAGCAGATCTGTTAGAATCTCTGCAAAGCAACGGGATGATATGTGGGATCTGACATATTAATGCATCTCAGAATGGATTAATAAAGTCTTCCCGACAGCTTGCAAGTATGAAACTGATAGCTGTGGGACGCAACATATCCCATCACCATCACTTTGATGACTCACACATTGGGATTCAAGAAGATGGGCCCAAGCACACTCTGCAGTCACTGCCTTGTCAGGCAGACGTGTAACCAAAAATCTATATCAAGAAATCTGCAAAATACACCTTTGTAACCCACTATAGGGTTTTTTTGGTTGTTTTGTGGTGTTGTTGTTGTTGGGTTTTGGGGTTTTTTTGGGTTTTTTTTTTGTTTTTTATAGTCCTACTTTATTTTTCTATTCCACAACAATAAATATGCTGTCATAATGAAAAATTGCTGTCGCTATATCTAGTCCCATGGGGCAGATTTGGATAGGTTTTCTCTTCTTTCACCTCAGCCCTTCTCAGAATGCTAGGGTTTTCACTCAAATTCCACCTTAGAATCTTCATACTGCACAGCATTCAAAATTTCTGAGAATGGCTGGGAAAAAAATGCTGAGAACAGAAGAAAAAGTAATTGATAAATCTAACAATGGCATAAATGAGATGATAACGTTTTGTTCATTTTATGAAGTGATACATCTAATGCTCAGTTAAAGACCACTGGCATGAACAATTGTTTCAGCAACTCCTTCTGGAATCAAGAAGTTTATATCATTTTGGAACAAGTATTTATATCTCTGGAAGTGATTTCTTTCACATTTAAAATCTTTACTGACAGTATTTGATAGAGAGGAGAATAATGTAATGTTTCTGTAAAATTTTAATGCGGCATACAATTTGAACATCTCTCATTTCACCTCTCCACTGGTGCATTCACTCTTTCCAGAAGACCTAAGGCTTCCAGCCAGCTAAAGAGATCAGATGCACTCTTAGACATTCTTCTGTGAAAGGGAAGTAACAACTTGCATGGAGTTAAAGATATGCAGTAATAACTGCATGCAAAGTTAGTAAATACTTTGGTAAAGAAATGTCATTTGGTCTTGTTGACCAGGTTTCTCTTTAGCCATATTTGTGGTGGGTTGACCTTGGCTGAGCGCCAGGTACCCACCAAGTTGCTCTATCACTCCCCACTACTTTCCTCAGCACAACAAAGGGGGAGAGAATAAGATGGGAAGAGCCTGTGGGGTACGATAAAGGCAGTTTAATAGGAAAAGGCAAAAAAGCAAGGCTGTGCACGTGCACATGCAAAGCAAAGCAAAACAAGATCTTATTCTCTACTTCCCATCAGCAGGCGATGTCCGGCCTTTCCCAGGAAGCAGGGCTCTGGTACGTGTAGTGGTTGCTCAGAGGACAAGCATCTTCACAAACGGATGACCCCAACTCCCTCCTCCTTTCTCTCCCCTTTATACTTGAGCTGACATCGCACGGTGCGGAATCTCTCTTTGGTCAGTTTGGGTCAGCTGTCCTGACTGTGTCCCCTCCCAAGATCTTGCCCACCCCATCTCACTGGGCAGGGGAGAGGATGTTGGAAAGGCAGCCTTGGTGCTGGGCAAGCGCTGCTCAGCAGCAGCCACAGCACCCGCGTCTTATCTGCCTCCCGATACAAAGCCCAGCACCATAAGAGCTGCTCTGGGGAATATTAACTTCAGCTCACTCAAACCCAATACAATATTCTAAAGATCCATTCCCACCCAAACTACACTACTTATTCAGAACAAATGCAACTGTCTGCCTTACCAGCATCTGGTCAACATAATTCTTCAGTATTTCTGCAACTTTCCTGCAGTTTTCAACAGCAGTTATATAATTCACAGTTGTAGCACCACGATTCCAATCAACTATAATGAGATTAATATCCTCTGAAGACAGTAACAGCTCCTTTATGTCACCTAGCCATGCTGGTGGAGATCCTGTTGGTCTGAAGCCATGAATGACAAAGACGATTTTCTTGGAGGTATTAAGGTACTCAGATGCAGTAACATTGTGTGCAATGAGTCTCTCAGAACAATTTTGATTTTCCCTTGTGTATAGCAGTAGCTGGACCTGGAGTTCTGTTCCTGACAAAGCATTGCCTATATTAAGATCTGTAAATTCAGGACATTTCTTCTCATCTGAAAAAGATAAAAATATTAGACAGTCATTTAGTGACTTAGAACACCCGAAATACCACCTCTTCACTTTTCTTTCCACAATTGTCCACCAAAAGTGAAAAACGCCAGATCTTTGCAATGAGGTGCCAGAATGTGCACTGAACAAGGAGACACGGTTTAACTAATCACAGAATCACAGAATTGCTGAGGCTGGAATAGACCTCTGAGATCATCAAGTCCAGCCTATGACCCAACACCACCACATTAGCTAGACCATGGCACTAAGTGCCACATCCAATCTTTCCTTAAACACCTCCAGGAATGGCGACTCCACCACCTCCCTGGGCAGTCCATTCCAGCGTCTAATGACCCTTTCCGTGAGGAAGGGCTTCCTAAGATCCAGCCTAAACCTCCCCTGGTGCAGCTTCAGGCCATGCCCAAATGACTCCGCAGATACCACTATGCCCCTCTGAACTCTTCAATACAAAATTAACTTTTTTAATTGTTACTGAACCATATATCTTCTCCATAACAATTGCAAATTAGTATTCAGTGTTGATAAGATCTTTTGCTTATTATCAAATTCTGGTTCTCAGAATGTTTTCACAACTAGCGTGTGTTGTATAAACAGGAAGACCATTGCTGTGGTTGATTCTTCCTCTTTTGGCCAAGATGTCGAAGTTACCAATGCTTAAGGCCTTATTGTTTGGTCTAGCAATAAGAAACAGTTGCAGGATGACCCATAACCCTTCCCTAATTTTCTATCACCTAATGACACCATTACCAAGAGACAAAGAAAGATGAAACAAAGGATCTTGTTCTGAGGTTTGAAAAACTAAGAATCTGCAAAGTCCAAGTACATAATGGCACAAGAAAAACGGTGCTATTTAGCACTTCTGTACTCGGACAGCTAGGGTATACAATGTTAAGCTGCAGATCAGTCAGGACCAACAAGAGTACGGAGATTTTCAAAAGAGTGTAAAAAGATTTAATTTTTACTCCTGTGCTTATCAATGCCAAAAGTTAATGCTTTAAAAAAATATCCTTTGGCTGTTGAGGTCACATTGTGTGGATAAGCTGCTTCAGGATTCTGGCCACAACACCAACACTGGTCAGAGTTCTTCTGTAGGGTCTCTTCACCTTCACTATGGTGTTTCCTGGCTTATGGTCAAAGAAATTTGGACCAATATATTGCCTTTTAGTGGGCTACGCTACTTTACACGAGGCTTTTGTCTGATATTTGACAACACCTTTCTCAGTTTTCCTGTCATTAACAGTTTTGTAAAACAAGAGTCAGTCAACTTCTAGAAAGTAAAACTAGAAAGAGGAATAGCACCTACTCAGTTCCTTAAAAATAGTAAAAATAAGTAACCTGAATTTCTCAGAATGTTTGAGTTATAGGAGAGGCAGTTCTAACTCTTCTCTTTTCCCAGCACGCAGCTAGCAGGCAGAACTGAATCCACCACATCTGCACAACTGAGATGGACAGAGAGCCCTCACTTGTTTATAAAGCTGTGAAGAGTACGTGCAGTGGGGTTACAAGGGATCTGAAAAATGTATTTGATGCTGCAGTGCAGATCTAAACAAAGCTAAACGATGTGGAGTACAGCACTTAATATAGTAAAGACAGGAATCCACTTAGGGAACTAGAGCACTCACCTCTAGGCAAAACCACCTATCTACAATTACTACACTGATCACTTCTGGACTTGAAATTACAAAAAAAAAAAAAAAAAAAAAAATATTTCCAAAGCAGAGCAGGCTTGAAGTCACAGAGTATTAGAAATGGCCTGAAACTTCCTCTCTCAAATCATTGCCTTATGACAATAGCTACAACTATTACATCTGGGGAAAGCTAGAAAGAAATAAGTATCACCATTTTCCTCATTTAGACACTGAATAACTGAAGTAACTTTTACTGAGATTACTGGAAATGTTATTAACTAACTACTGATACAGGAAGGTAGCTCTGTCTCATTGCTGAGACTTAACCCAAGTTGTTCTGAAATTAAGAGATGTTCAGCTGCTTTGAATTGAATGAAAATAATATTCAAGAATCTGGTAAAATGTCATACATGTGGCATGATACTGCAATGATAATAGAATGTGCCACATTTGCTCTCTAGTTTTTGTATAATAATATACAACAATAATATCAGAATAGAAATTATATTGCACAAACATCATATCCAAAACTAAACAATAATAAATAGCCACTTGATTACATTTTTGATATTCACATTCAAAGCTACAACATGAAACTCTTTCATTTTTGCCTAATATTGTTCTCAAATCCAAGTGTAATGACAGATCCTTATAATTCATTTGCACTTGTCTCACATATAAAAGACTCATGCAAAGATATCGTTGCAGCGTTCCTCCATATCCATTTAAATGTTTTAATTTCTTATCATTTGATCAGTAGAAATAAGAATTAATTATTCTAAAACCAGTGGAATGACAGTGACACAAAACAGCAAAACAATCCGGTCCATGGAAGTGAGAAGTCTACCACAAGGAAATTATTTTAACTGACAAAACTTATTTACTAGCTGGCAAATGTCAAAGGGAAACAACTTGTTTACTTATGTCTGTGAAATGACAGCAGTTACTTTGAAAAGTAAATGGGGGAAAAAAGAACATATTATGTCTTTACTGTGGGATTAGGTTAGTACTATAAACAGATTTATAGATTTAACACTTTGAATTGTTTAGGGAGGAGTCATCGAGAGGTGGTTGTTCAAACTCCTCTTTCTGATAGCTGCCTGGAAGGAATACCTGCCTGCCCTTTGTGCACGAAGTACTCACATACACTTTCCTGTACAGTCAGAACACACAGACAGGCGTTGGACAGTTACATGGGCGGTTCAGCTCAGACAATAAAAAAAATTCTAGCTTTTCTATGTAAGCATTTTAAGTATCTTCTGTGGTTGAAAGTGGGAAAATCTTAAGTGCACAGTGAGGTTTTGTAACTAAATTTTGCTTTTTAAAGCATAACACAAC
Organism: Baryphthengus martii; assembly: GCA_013396935.1. Lineage (NCBI taxonomy): Eukaryota > Metazoa > Chordata > Aves > Coraciiformes > Momotidae > Baryphthengus > Baryphthengus martii. The sequence continues at coordinate 70,114 of VWZK01001573.1, forward strand.
TTGAAAATCTGTTAACCTATCAAATCAGCAATAAACAATAAACTTACGTTAGTATGTTAAACCTATTTCCCAATTACCTCTTTACTTTGTACAAAGTGCACATGCCTGAGTCCGTCTCTGTGCAAAGTACAGCCAGAGATAAAGTATCAGGTTTTGTTCTGTTTACTTTAAAATGAAAACCTAAGTCTCAGTTTCAAAGTGATTAAATTCTCTTTACTAATCATCTGCTCCATTAGGCATAATTCACAGAATTTAATCTTTTGGCCAATTTAAATGAAGGAATATTTATTTCTTTATGCTTGAATAAAGCCAAGAGACTACATCACAAAGAATAAGCTAAGGGTTCTTACCTGACTTCACCCAGTATATCAAACAGATGAAGAAACACAATTTCAGCATGTGGAAATGGAGAAAAGCAATGAGTAATATCCACAGACAAGTGGCAAATCTCCTGTTTCCTTATAGTACGCTAGATTTCTAACCTAACTGAACAGCACTAATGAAGTAAGTGACATGTAGAATAGGAAGCAGAAAGTAAAGCTGTACTCAAGCTTCTGCAATTCATGACTCCTCCTATTGAATGACTTCAGTAGGTAGGGTGGTTTATAGTCTTTAAGGGTTGGGACTGGTTTTTACTGTTTCCCTCTCTCCTTGGCTATCAGCAGATTTACACATAAGCAATCAATGTTACATGCTACTGACAACTGTTACACGCGTGGCATTTAGGAAGCAGAGCAACTAGAGGCACATCACATTAGAGATCTACTGCGTGGGGTTTTTTTTTTTGTCTCATTCAACTGCAATTAGAGGCACTGAGATAGGCAAAAAACCACACAGAACAAAAAGTCATTCTGGCAACTGAAGAATTTTTGTGTAAGAACTTGAAAACAATTCTGAGAATTGTATCTCCATGGATTATTCTTGCACATAATTGTCTTCTGAGCTTTTTCCATGGAATCATTCCCTCACCCAAATCTGGAGATTTCTGAATGCGCTTACGTGGGACAGAGATGGAGTTTAGAGCCCCATAAATCTTATCCAGACACTGACTTGCTGGGTGTTTTGGATATGTGACTTAACGTCATTCCCTCTGTGACCTCAGCTACAAAAAAAAAGAAGAAATATTTATTTTTCTGAAGCTCATTTATTTACAAATCAATTCACTGAGTAAATAAAAGAGGACAAACAATTTTATTTGAGTTCATGGTGAGGCAAAGAGGCAGATAAACTCAGCATCATTGAGAAGTCTGGATGCTCAGTTTGCCTATATCTGGCCCCCAGTTATTTCCACTGCAGGAGAAAGAAAACCAAACCATAAGCATTCGTACATGACAGAGATGCATCCCAGAAATGTTGTTTTTCACAGTGTATTCTTCACAGTGCTTCTATGCATAAGGTCTAGGTCTGTGTTTACCATTGACAACTGTTAAGGGTATGTGTGTGTTTGATTATTTACTTGTAAGTGATCAGTCTCTTCAGCTGGCTTTTTGATTCTGAGCAGCTCAACAAAGCTGTGCTATATAAGCTCCTGAAGCCAATAGCCTTTGGGAACTCTCTTCAAAGTCATTTCCCCTTTGAATGCAGCCACAAGGACAATAATACGCAGTTATGTCTGCTCATAGGAAAATTGACTCAGCTTAACTAGTGACATTTTATTACTTTCTTGCTTCTATTTCTCAAATTTGTCACCCTATACTCAGTAAAGTTCACTAAGGCAGCTCTTGTTATTCCTTTGCGTTCCCTCTTCATCTCTAATCTTTGACACTTTGTCCAACTGTTATTATAAAAGCACAGCCCTCCTGACATTGCATATTATTTAGAACAGGCAATGGTACTGTGTCGATTTGGCTCTTTTCCCTTCCTGCTTAATATAGATTACTGTTACAACAAAAACTTTCTGCACCCAAGGAACCACCGGTTAGGCAGCCTCAGCATGCACTCAGTGTGCAGTATGCACTCACGTACAAGTTAAAGCTTGGAGAGCTCAACACCATGGAAAATGAACTGACAATAGGCTTAGAAAAACACATGCCATGCTTATCCAAGAGCTAATCACCTGATCTTAGAAGCAAATCTTATCTAGGTAGCTTTATATATACCTAATGCCCCTAGTAGTGAATAAATTGCTAACACTTGTTCTTTTACATATGAATGGAAAAAAAGAAATGGAAATTGAAGTTCCCTCTTGAACTGAAAACAAATCAGACCAGCTCACTGTACATAAAGTACAGTGCCGCCCGTGTCAATATAACGACCCATGAAACAGTTCTGAAGGCCTCTGAAACCAGTCTTGGGAAAGGTCTGCCTTACTAAATCAACACCCAGAAAGTTTTGTGGTACTCAGCAGGATGTTGAACCAGTGCCTGTTAGACTCACCTCTCGTCATATGACAAGGGGACTTTGTTCACCAGCTGTGGCACGTATGCCACTTACTTAGAAATTCATAAATCTTAACTCCTGTTACTGTTTACACTGCAGTCTCTACTAACATCCCACTGTCAGGTAAATCCTTTAAGGCTGTGAGTTTCAGGTCCACTGTCACAAACAGATGCAAGACCCTCCAAGTTCAGCTACTGCCCGTTCTACTTCACTGCATATTGTTATGTCCAATGCTTTTCTCACAAGGATACACTTCTTACACTAAAATTCAGAGTTACCTGCTCTGGAAGTGCTTTATGCAAACTGGTGGAGGATGCTGGCGCTGACTCTTCAGGGCTTCAGCTGTCCCCCATAGCACTCAGGACCATCGGATTAGTACCTTCTGAACAAACGCTGATGCTTTTGAGAGCCCTCAGTCTGCAACCTGTTAAAAAACCTTCAAGACTGGCCAAGTATTCAAATTGAAAAAAGATATAAAAACTTCATTTTATTACAGTACACGATTACTGTGTTTTACAGGTAACAGAACGGCTCTTTGACAATTCAGCTTACCCCCAAAAGTTTCTGATAAAATAACAGCTAAAAACATTGCAGCACAGTTTTCAAGATTAAGATCAAATTCTTACTCAAGACTTGATATCCTAATCTGTGGTCGCACGTAAATGTATTTCCCCTTCTAAGCTTCTCTCTACCCTCAAGGATTTCGTAATCTTGGAAAATCCCATTCTCATAACAATTTTCATTTCTCTTATAAATCAAGCCACTTCTTCAGAAAAATTATTCGCTAACCACTAGCTTAAACGTGCTGGTCCCTTTCCGGCAAGATGAAATCACACCTGGCTTTTGCAATGCAGTATGTTTAACCAGGAAAAAAAAAGCTGTCTGAAGATTACAAAGGGAAAAAACCCTGACTGGCTGGAAGAAATTTAAGATTCATTATGTGTTCTATACTGGGGCTTGCAATTCCTGTAAATTGATAATCCCTTTCCAAATAGACTAAGGCTCCATTAGAAAATAATGAGCATTGAGGCAAAGCACACCACCTCTCCTTGGGAAAAAGGAAAAAAAATATTCTTTCAGAATATTTTTCACATTGCTGTCATCAGGATGACTTCTGAAAATGTGCTGCTTTGTAAACTAACATTTGAAAAATACATACTGAATGTTAAAGGTGTCTATGTGTTTGAAGCCTGTTTGCAACAACCACGCACCAGCAGGTTGTAACACCGTGTACCTTCAGCTTGAAACACCCCCATACTGACCTGAAGAATAAACAGTCGGATCACATTGGGATTTCAATTGCTGTAAAACAGGGTGATCCAATGTCTCCAATTTTATTTAACTTATCTGTAGACTCTCCACTGTGTAAGTTGGAGGAAGAAGGATGTGGGTTCCAACACTGCTTGAAAAATATGACAGCTCTGGCTTTTGCAGACAACTTGGTACTGCTGAGTGGATCATGGGAAGGACAGCAGAAAAATATCGGCATTTTGGAGGTCTTTTGCAATCTAACTGGCCACAAGATACAAGGGGAGAAGTGTCACAACTTTTACATCAAGCCTATGTAAGACTCATATCCAATGAATGACTGTCCTTTGTGGACAATCAATGGAACGCTCCTCAATATGGTTGAACCTGGTATCTCTGAAAAGTACCTAGGCCTGTGTGCTGACCCATGAATTGGAATACCAAAACTAGAACTACTGGAAAAAGTGAAGAGGTGGTTAACATGGGTTGAAAACGCTTCATTGAACCATTTCAGAAAGTTGACATCTTGAAAGGATATAGTCTTCTGAGACTGACTACTTAGCAGACCCGGCCAATGTACAAGCTACGTACTCGGAAACCCTGGATTTGGCAATTCGAGCTGCTGTCAAGGAACGGTTACGTCCATCAGCACGTACCTGTGACACCACCCTAGATTCCAGCACTCGGAATGGAGGCCTGCGTATTACCAGACTCCCAGGGGTTGATCCCTAGAGTGTACAGGCTCAAAGATGACACAGAACTGCACAGTCTTCAGGTGAGACAGTAAGAGCGGTTTTCCAGCAAGAAAATATTGGTAAAGAATCTGAAAGATTATCAGTTGCAGCAGGAGGAGATAACGAAAAAATTTGGGACTCTAGAGCAGTCATGGTGATTTAAGAGAAAGGAGGCAATGAGGAAACAGTCTCGGAATAGAAGATACCCAACTCTAAAAGTTATCTTTCTGAAGCCCTATAACTAGCAAAACCAGGTATTTGTGAATTGGACTAAGCTGTTATCCCAGGGCTGTGAAATTTCCAACTTTGAGAAGAATAAAATCAGTAGCAACTGGATTGAATATTACAGAAACATTCCCCACAGAAAGCTCATCACGGCATTGCAGCTAAAAGCTAATGTCTACCCCACAAAAGATTCTTTAGCAAGGAGCAGAGAAGAGATTCAGATTAAATTTTGTCAGCATTGTCAGGCAGAGAATGAGACCTGCTCACATATTATTGGATACTGCCCCGTGGTGCAGGTCGCTAGGATTAAGAGACATAACCAACTATATGAATTGTTGGCAGATGAAGAGAAAAAAAAAAAAAAAAAAAGAATGGGTAGCACTCCAGGAGACACTGCTGAAAGATGAGCAAAATTAATTATACAAGGCAGACCTGGTATTCATTAAAGGAGGTCAGGCTCTTGGAGTAGACACTGCACTTAGAGAACACCTTTAGCAGATGTAGCAGCAGAGAAAATAAAGAAATAACCAACATCTTAAAGATCAGGTTCAAGAATTGACAAATGCCACTGCTATTGAATTTATTGGATTTCCTACGGGAGCACATGGCAAATGGTATCAAGGCAACAATGAATTTTTAGCAGAACTAAGTATCATGGTTTAGGCCTCCACAGCTGGCAACTAAACACCACTCAGCTGCTCACTCACTCCTCCCATCCCACTGGGATGGGAAGGAGAAAATGCAGCAAAAGGCTCAAGGGTCAAGACAAGGACAGAGAGGGATCACTCACCAATTACGGTCACAGGCAAAAAACCAGACATGGCTTGGGGAAAAAGCATCAATTTAAATTAAACACCGCCCCCAATTTACCAACCAAATCAGAGTAGGATAATGAGAAATACAACCAAATCTTAAAACATCTTCTCCCCACCCCTCCCCTCCCCTCTTCTTGGGCTTGGCTCTGCTCCCATTTGTCTACCTCCTCCTCCCCAGGGGGAGGGGGTACAGGGAATGGGGGTTGCAGTCAGTCCGTCACACACTGTCTCTGTTGCTTCTTCGTCCTCGGGGGGGAGGACTCCTCACACCCTTTCCCTGCTTCAGTGTGAGGTCCCTCCCACGAAAGATACTCCTCCATGAATTTCTCCCCTGTGAGTCCTTCCTACATTGCTGCAGCTCTTCATGAACTGCTCTAGTGGGGTCACTTCCATGGGGCACAGTCCTTCAGGAACAGACTGCTCCAGCATGGGCTTGCCAGGAGGTCACAGTCTCTTTTGGGCATCTGATAGCAGTGCCTATCTGCTCCATCACTAACATCCATGGGCTTCAAGAGGACAGCCTGCCTCACCATGGTCTTTACCATAGGATGCAGGCAAATGTCTGCTCCAGCACCTGGAACACCTCCTCTCCCTCCTTTTTCACTGACCTTGGTGTCTGCAGAATTGTTTCTCTCATGTCATACAATCACAGAATGGTAGGTGTTGGAAGGGACCTCTGGAGATCATCCAGTCCAACCCCCCTGTCAGAGCAGGTTGCACAGGAATGCATCCAGGTGAATTCTGAGGGTCTCCAGAGAAGGAGACTCCACAACTTCTCTGAGCAGCCTGTTCCAGTGCTCTTCCTCCATGTCCCCCTCCTCTCCTCTGTCCCGTTAAGAAAGACTTGCCCAGCAGCTTTTTCCACTCTTAAATATGTTACCATAGAGACGCTGATTAGCTCAATGTTGGCCAGAGGCAGGTCTCACTTGGAGCCAGGGTAGCTTCTAAAAGCTTTATATAGAAGCCACCCCTGTAGCCTTTCCCCTGCTACAAAAACCCCATCACATGCAAACTCAACACTTTAGGACTGCCCAGTTCCCAACAGGAAAAAGTCACTCGTCAAATCAGACGCTCTTTACATCAGTAGATATTGTACATATTATTTGCACAGGCTATTTAAAGATTTTATGAATTAATGAATTATAATTGTATGAACTAATGAATTGTAAATAAATGGATTCTTTCTTTTTATCTAAGATGGACATCCAGGAGTGCCTGAAGGCAGAAGCGTGAGCAAGACATGATCGGGTATCAGTAGTCCGGAGGGGCGATAAGAGGCTCAGAGTCATCATGTGTCAGCTATCCTGCTAAAAGACACTAATCCCGGCTCTTTACCTAGGTGGGTGGGCTACCTCGCCTTAATCTGGAAAAGGGACAGCCATCATTTTAGGTACCTTCAATAAACAGAAGCCGTATTTCAGTTCGTGTTAAATCCTGAGAAATGTCCAACATCTGACCCTTTACAGGTGTATTTGGTAAGTACCACGTCGCTTTACCAGCCTGCTGACTGTTAACCCTTGAGAGGTCTAAAGGTTTTGGAAGCCGTTGTCAGCCGGCGCTGCGGCAGCAGCTGCAGCACCCACTTGCTCCACACGGTGGCAAGCGGAGGACGGAGCTCTGGTTTCGCTCTGTCCTCCTCCGGGCGAGCGGCTTCCTCCTCCTTTTTCTCTGCTCACGGTTTTACACCGAGGAGAATGTTCCAGGGGCACGCACGCTTCTTCCCGAGGCCGTGTTTGTGGGCTAGACACGCTCGCACGGGCGGCTCTGGCAATAAGAATCTTTTGCTCTGGGCAGCGGAAATAACTCGGGGGGCGGGAATATGAAATGGCCCTCTTCAAATGCTGAAGTTGCCCACAGCCCAACGGCGCTGGCCATGGCCCGCCGCGCCTGGCACCAACGCACAGAATGATCACACAACGACAGGGGCTGGGAGGGATCTCTGGAGATCATCTAGTCCAACCCCCCTACCAAGGCAGGTCCACCTAGAGAGGGTCGCAGAGGATCGCGTCCAGGCGGGTTCTGAATGTCTCCAGAACTGGAGACTAACACAGCTTCTCTGGGCAGCCTGTTCCAGTGCTCTCCTCCCAGTAAAGAGGTTCCTCCTCAAGTTTAGATGGAACTTCCTACGTCCGGGTTTGTATCCGCTACCTTTTGTCCTGTCACGGGGCACCCCATCCTCCTGACACCCGCCCTTTAAGTAGTTATACGCATTGATAAGATTCCCCCCAGTCTTCTCCAGACTAAAAAGACCCAACTCCCTCAGCATTTCCTCTCTCGCCGCACACGTAGCGTCCCTCAGAGCCGCTGTTAAACACCACCCGGGCCTTCCCGCAGCCCTGAAAGGACCTCCAGCGGGACCTGCCGCCTCCCGCTCCC